>JAECUM010063053.1:0-14784 GCA_016617855.1 Megalonaias nervosa
ATATATAATTTAACGCGAACAGTTATACAATATTGAAAGTTATAAAAGATAACGTAGTATCCGTTGATGACGTAACTAAGGTGTTGTAGTCGTAGGAATCGAATGAATCTGAATCTGATACAGATATTGGGCCTGGAAGCAGGTCAATGTCCCCAGGTATTGTAAGAATTGAAAACATCCATAATATAAAAATAAACTAAACTTATGTACAAGAGATATGAAAAACAAATATTACAAATTAGATTAATTTAATCATATCTGTTCTTATTACTGACATGTAGCAACGACTCTGGAAATCCAACATTGTGTTACGACTTTATGGTATTTAAGTACGACAAAAGTGCGAAAACAACAAGGTTGGTAACATTCAATAAATAATATATTTCCCTAGAATACAAAGTGCAGATTTAGAAAGAAATTTACAGTATTTTGAATTAAAATATAAATAGTCCTAAGCATTCTATCACAAGTCCAAATTAATTCCAGTGGTATCCCAGAAAAGTTACAATATTGAATTTATATATGTGTCTGTGGTCTCGAACGTGCTAATGTGCTATAGGCTTGGTGCATGGCGATGTCCTAACAGTTTCTTGGTATTTCACAATAACATAATACAAAATACGCTAGTCCGAAATCACTATAATCTGAAATTCATGCTTTAGTCCAAGAATATTATTAAGCACTTTGTAATTCTAGTGAACAATGATTTGAAAAAATTAATTCACTCCAATTAAAAACAGAACACAGCAATAACACTGATTCTGCTTCAGATGTTAAGGATAATAAAGAATAATTCTCAAGTAAGCAAGATTACATACACTCTACTTGACATAGGTCACAATTTTCATTTTCTGAAAAGGTTCTGTCACCTAATAGGAAATTTCCATTCTGGAAGCTTCTAAGTTCAGAATCAATACTGTATCTTTAACTCAGATTGGAATAAACATGTTTACTACTAATACTGATCTGAATATTTATGATAGAGAAATGTTAGATATGCATAATGTTGTTTAGAAAATAAATATCACTAGTCAGGTACACCATTAAATTGAATTTGGACAAGGTTAAGTACAAAATACAGATGAACATAACATTTGGCCATTAAGAAAAGCCAACAAACAATATAAATTAAATATGCATAACAATAGTTTAACATGATAGTAAAGTCAAATAGCAAACTACAACAATCATATTTAATTTAAATCAATAGTTTTAGCCAGGGCTAATATCGCTCTTCTTTTGGAGTTGGAAAAGATCTTCAGAGTTAAGGCAAAAGATAACCAATAACCACCTATACAGATTTACATTAAGTGTTCGGGACGAATTGTCCTCATTACAAGATGTCTTACATCTTATAAGGTATCCACTAAGGAATATACTTAAATGGTTGTTATTTTCTCTAGTTTATGTTGTCACTGAAAATGTGTCATCTGTCTTGCAGTTAGAACTGACCCAGACCGCTCCGGTGGTCTAGTGGTTAGAGCGTCTGCTCTATATTTTTTTTTTTTTCCATTCACAATACCCATGTACAAAAATATATTCTCAAAAGGTAAACGTGAATTCGAGAACAAAACTCCCAACAATATGAATAACAAAATCAGACATAAAATAATCGCTTGAAATTTTAGTCAACTGGTTTAGTCTACAAATGTCTGTACAATGCAGGCCCTGTGAAGTGTGCATTTAATAAGAAGAAACCAACCACAGGATAAGATATAAGGAAACATAACGGAAAAGGTATTTTGGTCATAATAAAAAGCAAGTGCAATTTAACTATATTATTCTTTGGAATGGCAAGTTATACAATCAATGTAAAACAATTACCTTTCTAATATATATTATTAATATTCACATTTCGCATTCATATAGCTGTGCTGGGCTTAGTAATTGAAGATTAACCTAATCAAATATTATTCGTTTCGTTTTAAAAAGCAATTACCCGTCAAATCTCTTATATTCAGAGACGATAGTAGTGCGCAATTAATGAAACAATAAATATGTTTACTTTACTGGTGGCGAACCTATAGAAATATGTCGATAAAAAAGAAGTTTACTTAATAAGATCAAAGTGCAAAGAATGAAAAATGGGGAATATACATTTTTATAGTCTGTAGTCCCTTTCTTTTCTTTTGTTTTCAATTGTTAAACGTAGAAATGGAAATCATAAGTTTTCCCTAAACATATGGCTCTGTAATGTCTTTGTATTGCAAAATATGTACTAATGTTTTAATTAATTTGACATTAACGATAGAGTTTAAGACGTTTTCAATTCGATCTAGTTATGGAGCTAAACAAAGGTTTTCCTCATAGTCATGTATCGCAGACCACTGCAAATTCGAGCTTAATGGTAAAATTAACGAGTAACCCAATTAACGTTAATAACTGTAATATCTAAATAAGTTCTTCATAGATATAATTGGCAAATATGGCAATAGGCAGAATATGTAATTTTATATCCGTTGAGAAGGTGAGTGCAAATATGGTATAGCTAATGTTATAATATTAACGGCCAGCTTGTCTCCTGTTTTGATCAATAAATATTGATTTGACAGGTGCATTGTGGATTAACTTCTAATCCTCAGACCAAAACTCAGGGTAAACATAGATATATCCATTTCTGTATGTACATTTCTTCGTCTATACATCCACCCGTTTGTGGAAACATGGTTTCCTAGCATAAATTGATTTTGCATCTCTATTTGTAGACTAACACAGATATATTTTGTCGAGTAGAGATACACCGTATTGCAAAGGGAATGAACTTTACTGATTCTTCATTGGTGAATTATACTAGAGTAGAAATAGCACCGTCTTCATTGAAGATTAAAAGGTAGAAGGTTAGCATCGCTGTATTACAATCAGCAATTCTGATTTTGGCAAGATATTAATAGAATTTTGCAGATATTTTCATCACAATTCTTTGATGGCATGTGTTTTGGAACAAAGAAATGACCACTCCCCATTGGGGATCTAATGTCAACGGTAAAAATCACTTGATCCAAATTCATAACATCAGCATCATTTTAATAAATTAGATTTATAGGACACAATGATTATCATACTTCACATATGGGCAAGTTCTCATTCAAATAATAAGCTAATATAGGAGAATCTAGAGATCGAAAATCAAGGTCTTTGGAGAGGAAACTGTGTTTTGTTTTTCTGAAGCTGATTTATAAAATATAATATGCATTGATTGACCACATTTAACAAGATCCAGCATCCGTTTTTAAGTCATCATGTAAGTCACTGCATGATGACTAACTTACGGCATGTATCTACGTATTTTACAAGGGCAATACAAATAGAAATTCTACTAAGTGCCTCACAAAGCCTACCCACTTTGCACTTGTATTTGTTTGAATTTATGGAAGAACATATAGAGAGATTAAATTACCTGCAGGAAATAACACTTTATGTTTTTCATTTAATGCAACTACTTTTAAAACATTAAAATAAATAAAGATAACAGTTAACAAATGATGTAAATAAAAGGAATCATTATGAAAAACGTGAACAGATCTTGCCGACATGTTTATATATAAAGCTCCGCAACAGATGGATCTGAATTGGCATGATGGTTCCTAATTAGGGCATACAGTTGGTTATACTGTTTAGATAATAGTATTTCTGTTGGTGTCCTATCGCGAAAGTTATTGTTGTATCATTAATACATTTTCGTTACTGTCGAAACCATATGACATTTAGACATAACATCCTGTCTGGTGACAGTCAACCTAATATTTTCATAGTTTATATTGAGGCAGTCCCAGAATAACTGGTTCTTGATAGATTACACATCTATTAATTCTATAAGATAGAAAGAGATGCAAAGCGATCTAGAGGTGTTATTTCTTTTCCTGCAGTTCATTGAGAGTACTCCAGTACATTGCTTTACGAAGAATTATCTCTTACAATTTATAGAGCATGGAATGTTCAAAATAGGAATAGAAAAGATATGCATAATAAATCACAGTGCTTAGGAGATTCTACAACATTCACAAAACATATCCCAAACAAAAAAAAACTTTGAGCACAAGAAGTCCGATTTTAAATAGCATTAGTAAATTCGACATTACAGGTGAATAGTACACCATATATTGAGGACAAGTAACTAAAACATACAACATATTTTCCAATGCAAAAAGTTTCATGTGGTAAAAATTCTTCGTGTGAGGAGTTATAATAAATGATTCTCCAATCGCATTTGTCCGTCATTGTTGTTTTCCTGTTTTGTAAAATAAAAGAGCAAAGCAGAAAAGCAAGATTTTTGTTGCTCTTCTTGAAATCTATGATATGTTACGTTAAAGTTATTTTTTGAAAAAAAACCCAGATGTCTGCCATATTGAATTACCTTTATGGTGTAGTTTAAAAAGTGTCATCAACTTTCAGCGCAAACATTAAGGTCCTCTTTGTGAAGCAGAAGGTATTCCATGTATCATTCTTTTTTTTAGCAGGGGCTATCTGATACTAAAATATCCTCTAAAAATACTCCTAAATAATTAAAATTCAATGTTTTGAAATACAATACTTGGTATGGTTTATCGATACAAATAGACCTTCCATTAATAGGAGAAAACGTATTTGGAACAAACATAATGCTTTCTTCAGACATGAAAATTGTACTAATTTCAACTTATTTATGCTTATATGGTCTCGGAAAACTTTACATTGTCAGAATGGTGCAATGCTTGTCCATACTGCACTGATTCATACTACATGACACGTGTGTCTAAAAATATTATCGCGTGTTAGAAACTACTTTGATTGGAAATACACATTGTAAGCTCATTTAGCAGAATAAAGCTTTTATTAGTTTTGTCTGTGGATGAACTAAAAACTCGTTTGGTCCAATTTATAGTAGAGTTGATGAAGCTGACGATGTGAATGAGTTCACCGAGTCACAAAAGAAACCGTCAACCAAGCCAACAAATGTACATGATATCCGCGATGTCCATAACAAACGTGAAATAGATATGTAAGAGAAATCTTCATAACTATTCGCACAACGAATGGTTCAAACTATAACACGTGCTCCCAAGGGTGTATACAAATAGCACAGAAAGGCGCATTATGGACAAGGGCTATCCAGTCTCCTCCTGAGAAATACCATTTTACAAGTCAGTAAAAACACTAAATTATAATTCAGAAACAAAAATGCATCTGTTACACAGCCAAAAGCATCCGAGTCAATAAGCCAAGGCAACAAAGCCTTATTTCTGCTGTCGAGATTGGCTGTTACACATCAGTTAATTTGCAAGTTAAAAGCGTTTTATATTTCGAGAAAACGTTTCAATTTGTAGTAGTGATAGCAGCCATACGTTCCATATAAATATATGAGATTGGTCCAAACAAGACAAATTACAGGGCATAAACTTAAGTCTCCCTTAGCTGGTAAGAATAATGGCAATAAATATACTTACCTTTGTGCATCTTGAATTTCCTCTAAATATACTTACTTAGTTATTTATGCTATTCAGAATTACGTGTGTTCTAGAAATTCAAATACACGCATTTACCATACTGCACTGAAAACGAAATTAATGTTATATTCCCTGGCAACAATATTTAATCCTGCGTCTGTATGAGAATTTCAATTTAGAGAATTCATATATATTCTCACATTATGATTCCATGCAATCAACAACAGAGCAGAAACACCTTTGCAGCTTTGCAGCTGCGTCAAGGCCGTTCCTCTAGTTACATGTACATCGAATAGAATTGACCCAGCTAACACATCTAGTCCGTCACAACTAGAAAAGCAGAATTTAGTTTGATCGACAGAAAAACAAAATTTCCAAATTCTAGACTAATTGGACAGGTTGTTTCACTGCACAATCACTCGCCATACGATTCTAAATGTCAATGCAGTAGACTAAAATGAGAATAATATTTGAAACGAAACACTGAGCGCGCTCCAAGTTCAAAAGTCTGGTCTATGGTATGTGCGCAATAATACTATTACTGTTTATTGTTGAAACTACAGTTGCGCATTTACTTCTGGAGTCCAGCATACATTTAATTGCTTTCTTTCTTGTAGTGTGTTCTTTCTATTATTCAGCATCTGATAGAAAAGCAAAATATGCATATAATAAAAGGATTACGAACTTTGTATGGAAAATATGAACTCATTTTTTCTTAATAATACTGTACCCCTTACGTCGTGCAGTATTGCTCCAAAAACTTGTTCATAGTTTCCCATACAAATGAAATAACCTATAAACACTGATTATTAATTTGGGCACTAGGTCACCTTTAATCAACTTTTATTTGCAGTGTTATCTTACTAGATATCACCATTGTACTCTGTAAACAGGAACGCTTATTATTGTGGGAGACTTTTTGACATCATGTTGCAAGCAGTTTGGTGAATATGATCCCGACCTAATCATTACCTTATTAGAGTTTAATTGTGCTTAAAGAGCAAATATATAGATGCTATGTATATATAGCAAAATAAATATGTGGAGGTGAGCTTTGATACACCTGTGATGTACCAGTATTCTCTTCTTTAAAGAGATATTTTGAGCACGTAAATGATGGGAGCCTGTTATTATTTTGAAATGCTTTGTACGGCACACCCTACCTATTTTGAATCATACTTAGTTTCGTTCGCACAAAGAAGGAAGGAAAATGGACTCTTTATGAGTTACAGTTCAATAGTGCCTCATCAATAAAATCTGAACCTATTAACTTCGAACTTTCTTTACTAAAATATATTACCATTGTGCCAAGGATCTAAATGTCTCATTCGCCGAACATAATTATTATAAACTCATTAACAATTATCGAAATATTCAATCCTGTGGGAAAACATTACGGCTTAATCTCATAAAATGAAAGGATGTAACCGACATTTTTCTCATTCACTACGTATGTTATATCACTTGCTTTTCACTTTATTCACCTAAGGGATTTCGTCAGAATATTTGTGAAATTGTTGTTGCCATGGCTGAATTATTCATAGCAACATGTCAATTTTGAACTAAATTACATGTGATTTCTGCACTGAGGGAATATACAATACTTTAACAAACCATATTCCATTACAATCATCTTCTGCGATCAAAATCCACGATATATATATACCGTAGCTCACCAACATGTGAACACTGCACCAATTTCATATTTTGTTAAATAACACTTGTCATGGGATATCATTACAAAACTTTCATACAAAAATAAAGGCGTAACAATCCAACATGTTTATGTATCGAATCCAAATGCTGCATGTGTATACTCAGCATCTTGATTTTTTTTATTGGATAGAGCTGGCTCATCGTGTTTAAAATATAAGCATATTACTTGTACGAAGATATATTTCAGAAATTATATGAAAATTACTTTGCTCATAGTAAAGCTAAATGTATGGAATAGCTTAAACTGTGTGGTTGTTGGATATGCAAACCTAGCGTGTCCGCCTAAATATTTTACATTTATGACTGAGTACCATCAAACATCAAGAAGAACGATTATAAGCTGATACACAAACGCTTAGGGCAACGATACATGCACCGTGAACGAGCTAGTCTTCTGCATTTCACATGAAATGGGAACCATTTAACAGAATATCAAACAGAGTCCAAAATAGTTCTCATACGTGCAAATGAATCATCACAGGTCCGCCAGCAGGGGAAAGTTATGATGATTATATCATGTATAACATGTGTGAAGAGTAGCGTGATTCTTGCAACAAAAATGTCAAAACTTGGGACAAATTACTATCATGTAGGAAGCAACGGTCTGAAAAGGCGGTGCACACACCCCAAACCTTTGGGCGGAATTGTTTTCGTTTCTGTGTGCTACCCATAGGGAACGAATTCTCAGGTACTGAGGCGTACTGAGGTTTGAACTCATCAAAGCAATCTTATATGAATGCTACGAACGCATGCAATACGAAACAATTATTTTTTAATAAATGTGATAATTATACCTCATAATACATGAGAGAATGGAACAAGTTCACATTAGTTTATATTACCGTAAAGAGAGTTAATGAGCATTAATTTTCGATGCAAAAGATCTGATCGTCGTTCTTGTCAGACTGAAGGTATTTGTTGAGATGCATGGGATTATTTTTATTGGACGCACTGTCATAATGCTCTGCACCTTCTTGTACAGAACAAACATATTCAACATGTTGAAAATACTCAGCGTAATCACAAATTTAAATTGCTGAATAGTCAAACTTAGGAGCCTTATAGCCAAGGCATATAAAGGAGAAAGCTGAACATTGACGAAACTGGTAAAATATGATAGTAAAAATAGAAATAACATAAAAGTAGAGACTGTTAATTCCAATGAGTAAGTCTTAAGGAAAAAGGGACATATTTATTTTAACACAAGAGGTATATCAGACAAGTTAATCTATTAGTAAGTCTGAAAAACAGGAAATAAAATAAAAAAAATAATTTGTGTGACAATATTGAAGTAATCAAAGCACCGATGCAGGATTTTTGCAACAACAAATTTCAAAGGTCAGATATTCTGCTGATTAAGAAATAAACTATATTTACTCAGAACCGATGTCGAAGAAAACAAAGTACGTAAATGTTTACAAATGTCTGATTATAGAGATTTCATAGTTCGAAATACACACAATTGTTTTATTAAACCAAGCTTTAAATTATCAAGATATGAAGATAATTAGATTCTATTGTTATGAAATATACTATATTCCTTAAAATAAAGTTGTATTAAGTTGCTGGTATAATAACAGTGGGTATTTGATCAATAAACACACCTCATAGGGTTACATTCCACACTAGAGAGTCTCCCAATACCACCTTATAATCAATGGTATAATATTGTCCTAACACGTTGTTATTTATTTTCTTTCTTTAATCTGTTTTCATAACTAAACGTACAGTATGGAGGTAGTGATAGAGACTGGTCTATCTTCGGTTCCTATTAAATTTAATGTGCGGACTGCTTTTGTTGTAACATATGTTGTTATTCATTTGTCTGTTAATGGTCCTTAAATATTACTCGTAAAATAATATAACATGGTATAAGCGTTTTGTGTTTTGAATTTATCTTTATCATTTGCAGCTTGACTTTGATGACTACTTGTATTGGTCCTTGTGGTCGAATATATGGCTAATATGAAAGGACCCAAACTCTACTCTCACATTCCACCAGACAGCGAAAATATATTTGGTAAATTACAGTATTATAAACTCTGATTTCTAAAAAACTGAAGCTAAAATAAAAAGGTGGAAAGTATTGGTAAAAATTTCAAGTATCTTTCTATTCATTATTATGTCTAAAATCTTTGAAATTCAATTTGTTTTTCATGAATGAAATATGTCTGTGCAAGAACGTTAAAACATAATGGAAACCCTGAAAAAATATATCTTACATGTAAGATTAGTCTCCTCACAGATATTTACTCGTTAAAACATATGGTTCCTGTACGCGTAGACGCACGCAGTCGATCTAAGTAAGGTAAAGGTTCTATTCAAACTTTCTAGAACAATCAATTTGACGAACTATCATGTAACCGTGCTTACTTACTGCAGGACAAAGTGTCCATTAAATGAACAAAATGAATATAAAAGAACTCTTAGCATTGGATATGTTGAAGACCAATTCTTTTCCTGGACTAAAGTAGCATATAATTAGACCGGCGGATGTTATTGCTCGAATAATTCGATCTTATGTTACTCCAATTAAAGAACCTATTACAGAATGTATTACGAAAACGGATAGTTACTAAATCAATTTTGGACTAATGAGGCATTTTAACATTATAACTCTAGGACTCATTATCGTCGTATGACTGTGATATTTGCCTAATAGGATATACAAGGAAAATGCACGAAACAGACAGTGGAAGAAATATCGTTCGGAATGGTATTCAATGCACATAAATAACGTGTTCACCGTTAAATTATTCACGAAGTTATGTAATGTGTGCCTCATCATCAGACTGTTTGAATACATCTTAATATGCATATCTTAAAATTGACCATAAACTAATAAATTCATCAACTGACATAAACCATTTTCAGATAAACCTACAGTGTCGATAGAACATTCATAAAGCACGCGGACTTTAACATGGATGCGTGGGTTATTAGGCCAACTTCTTTCTAAGGATAGGCAATTGATTTGATTGATAGTTAGATTGTGAGGTAACTTTATGATCATCAAAACCCGTATCTATACAGATTTTGTTCCAAAACAAATGCTTGCCCTGTGTTAAAACCATGATAAAATCTACGTACTCATATTTAAAGAAATCATCATTGGTTTTGCATTTCGAATATATTTTCAGTTTTCTTATCACCGACATTTTGCCATCGTTGTCCTGTTTTTATGGGAAAGTTGACCAAACCACTCTAATAATTACAACTGTAATATATATTTGTTATTTTAAACAATGAATGATAGTTTCATCCTATGCTAAAACAACTTATCAAAGCAGTCTAAAATCATCTCGCCTCAAACAAGAGTTCCATAACGAGGTTCTCTTGTTGCCAGTGTCTCTACAAAAATAGGTTTCGGTATTCTGACAAAGACTATTCAAGTTTGGTTTCATTAGCTTTTTATGCAACTCTTTTTCGTGCATGCCTAATATAGTATTGACTGTTTTGTGGTATTTTGTAGGTGACGTCTAGATAGAGTATACAGCTTGGCAAGTGCCATTTCATTCAATCTCTGCAAGAGAACTGGACATCGGATTACAACCACATAGGCTTTGTATGACATTATAAATGAAAGATATAAATGTAGGGTCTCGCATAAATCTAGTCAATTTTTTTCCTTCTTATTATAACTTGAATAAAGCGTCTTTAGAAGGCAAGAAGTCCTAATAGTGTGATCACTATCCACTAACAGACGGTATCAATTTAAGTTCGTGTCGTTTATTCCCTAAATTTCCTCAAGTAATATTCGAAGTTTATTCTGTCTAAACTAAATTGGGTTACTTCAAATTCAGTTTATGTAGTGCTTCCTAAATAATCTCAGACGCACTTGTAATGGCACAATAAAAATCGTTATCACTATACTAATACGCTTCAGGATTAAAATTCAGTCACTTTTAGTTAGATTAATTCACGAATACTATAAGTATGACTACTAGAAGAGAGTAATGAAAAACAATTAAGACGAATGTTTCGTGTCCACTGAAAGGTTCAAAGACGCACATGCAATAAGCAATAGCAAAACCAAAATAGAAATAAAAATAAAACACATTAATTTTTTATATTTTCTAAGTGTATGAGAAATCATGCAACATCCCAAGGGATTCAACGAGTGGACGTTTACATTGTTTCTTTCATCTGAATAGGGCTCATTATAACATCAGAAAAAAGTAATAATTAAAATAGTTCAGGTTAATATAATTTCATTCTAGACGTTCTCCCAAAAATGTACTTAGTTTAGCACTTTGCGATTCATGTTGAATATTATGTGGTTTCATTTTAGGACACAATTATTCAATGGCAGAACACGTCACGTTGGGTTGTGTTTGATAGAGAAGTCAGGAAATAATGTAATACGATTCTATGTTTCTTATTTTGTGTCAATGAGAAGTGTGAGATGATATAATTAAGAGCCATTTTTAGTCATGGAAAGAACTCTTAAGCATTATCATACGTACATAATACCAGTTTAATCTTCAAGTAAAGAAATTTAACTTACCGTGTCGAAATATTCCTTCTATTTAAACCAATGAATAAAAAAGATAACGCATCAAAAAACCTATTATTCTGACATTAACCGTGACCGTGTCTGTTACAGAAGAATTGGATTTGACCGGTCTGTACTACGGAAGCTATTATTTTACTGAGTAATATTGTTACTTATTTACAGATAAAATATTTCTTAGTACTTACAGCGTAAAATTGTCTTTGCTGAAGTTAGAGCGATAACGAAGATATTTTCGAAATAGTTTTACATTCGTATATCTTTACTTTGCGACGAAGGTAAGATATTGCAGTAAATTTACAGGAACTGTCTGAAGGCATAGTGTGGTCAGACATGTACTTGTTTGAGTAAAACAAATTTATTAAAATAGTTTATTTAGAACATATGATAGCATGCTAAAAAAAACCCATTATAAGCACTTGTACTCATAATGTCATTATTTGTTGGATAATAATATAAACGGATTAACTAGACATTGACCGGCTTTGAGTTAGCATTATAATAACAAAGGGCGATTCATCTGTGGGAATCAAATGGACCATTTCCAATCGACGAGTGTAGGTACCGGCAAAATATGTTGCTTTTGATGATCTGTGTTTTTACTTTAAAAAGAAACAAGAATTGATAAACGAAATTAATGAATATTTAGTACTTGTTAATACCGTACATTGCGGATACGGTCGCAAGTTTTCAAGAGGTATACTTTCTAACTTGGCCGCCAGGTGTGGCTCGCATAAATTGCGATAGTGACTCGGTTATTCTTTTTCAGATGTACCAGTATACGTTAGTTCGCCTTCTACTATAAGTCAATTACACTATAACATTGTAAACTGAAGATACATCATGCATTATTATAGTGACATATATATATATATATATATATATATATATATATATATATATATATATAACAACATATATACTTATATATATATATATATATATATATATATATATATATATATATGTATGTAAATATATATGCGGACTCACACCCTCATCGCATTCCGCTTCATCCAACCTTACAAGCTAGAGAATACACTTGAACATTGGCTTAAAAACATCCTACACCCAGCTACACAAAGCGCATATAAATGGGCGTGGACGCTACATAAAGAGTTCACATCGGAGACCTTGACTGAGTTGTCTCGCCCAGTTTCAATAACCAATTTGGCCCTTTTCATAGCGCACTTAATCAACAAGAAACATGCGGCATGTCCGATATCCATTTTTGTTTCTGCATTTGGATATGTGCACAGACTTAATGGCTTCACCGTCCCTTCTTCCCCATTCCTTATTCAACGACTCATTCAAACCATTCACAAAAGTAAATCTCGTGGTCTAAACCGCTCTCCGTTACGGATCACTGCCATCTCACCTCTGTCTGCGTGGGTTCGAGTCTAGGATTCGGCGAATGTGGATATGTGAGAAAGCTTGCCAGTAGCTTCTCGTGGGTCGGTGGTTCTTTCCGGGGATTTCCCGGTTTCTTCTTCCACCATTAATACTGGCCGCCATGTATAGCCCATCGTGTGCTGAAAAATGGCGTTAAGCCTAACAACAACAACAACAACATCATGATGTTCGTTGGCCAATTAACAAAGTTTCACTGGATAGACTTACAGTTTCTATGATGCATGCATTCTCAGACCATTTCAGGCGTACCATGTATTCGGCCATGTTTTCATTGGCTTTCCATGCCTTTCTCAGAATAGGTGAGATTAAAGTGCAAGAAAATGCGCATCCGAATGACAATTTGATACAATTATCTCAAGTAACTTTTTCCACAAGCGTCTTACAATTACTTTCCGACAATTCAAACACGGCTCTGGACAACCATATATATTACATGCTGCTTCTCAACAAAATCCTGCGACATGTCCGATAGCTCATTTATAAGCATACCTAACCCTCAGGGGTAATACTCTAGGACCACTTTTTATGAACCAAAATCGGGAACTAATTTCCAGAGTAGAATTTAGTACAGAATTTAGAAGAGTGCTTTGCTTTTGCTGATTTAACTCGAAGTCCCATAGTTTCAGAATTGGACCCGCCACTGAGGAGGCCAGACAAGGTTTCAGTGACAACCAAATAAGGGAATTAGGCCGCTGGAGATCAGATGCATTTAAGAAATACATAGCGTTAGGCTAAAGAGTCTCAACTTCGTAATACTTCAATTACATTTTCTAACTTTTCCTTGATCGCCATTCCGCCGTGGGTGCTACTTTCTCTTTCAGGTCTCGTGGGTTTCACAGACCTAGACTCCTGGGGATCGACCGTGCTTTGCTGTGATATCATTCACTCGACCCGGACTAATCTGTGTCTACCTGCCTATGGGACCGCCAGGGGAGTATGAAGGTACTCTAACAGCTCCGGAAGACGAACAGCGCATTCAGGAAGTGAGCGCATACGTTTTAAAGTTTCTTCCCAATCCTCCATACATGTAGGATATATCCTAAATACCGGGGAGTTTGAGGGTACTCTACTGCCCCAACATTACAGAATTCATCGGATTAATTTTGATCAACATTGTTATTTTCTTTTCTTTGATGCTGGTAATTTTTGTTCTTTGCCCCTCCCGCGCTTTTGTAGTTGCCAGAAATGCAGAAAGCTCTATTTGCTGTATTTCTGTTTATGGCGGTTGCAGCCTCAAAAAATGTCTGTATTATACGCTATGTCTCATTGTTCAATTTCTTAGCACGTTTACTCTGTAGACTTTGTCCAAATAGTTATGTTATGCTGTAAATACATAGCAAATTTGTGGTTGACTAATATCATTTATGTTCAATACAGAGTCACGAAAGTGGCAAGCATCAAACAGAACGTTTGTCTTTGTTTTTATTATGTACCCATACACTCTGACTTTGTAACATTTGCACGACTGACCGAGGGAATTCTGTTTTTTCACTCTCTATCTTCCGTTTAACTCTATCGATGTAGGAAAGAGTAGGCTGGTGTATGCAAGTTTAATTTTACAATCTCATCCAACGAGTTAATAATATAGAACCCTGTGTTTGAGTTCACTTTCTTTCTGACAACAACTTGCACCCCTCTTCTACATGTCTAAGAACACATCACACACACACACACACACACACACACACACACACACACACACACACACACACACACACA
>JAECUM010063057.1:0-14585 GCA_016617855.1 Megalonaias nervosa
GACTGTTGGATACATATGTAGAATGGTATGCTGATATGGTAGTGGACTGTTGGATACATATGTAGAATGGTATGGTGATATGGTAGTGGACTGTTGGATGCATGTATAGAATGGTATGCTGATATGGTGGTGGACTGTTGGATGCATGTATAGAATGGTATGGTGATATGGTAGTGGACTGTTGGATACATATGTAGAATGGTATGGTGATATGGTAGTGGACTGTTGGATGCATGTATAGAATGGTATGCTGATATGGTAGTGGACTGTTGGATACATATGTAGAATGGTATGGTGATATGGTAGTGGACTGTTGGATACATATGTAGAATGGTATGCTGATATGGTAGTGGACTGTTGGATACATATGTAGAATGGTATGGTGATATGGTGGTGGACTGTTGGATACATATGTAGAATGGTATGGTGATATGGTAGTGGACTGTTGGATACATGTGTAGAATGGTATGGTGATATGGTAGTGGACTGTTGGATGCATGTATAGAATGGTATGGTGATATGGTGGTGGACTGTTGGATGCATGTATAGAATGGTATGGTGATATGGTAGTGGACTGTTGGATACATATGTAGAATGGTATGGTGATATGGTAGTGGACTGTTGGATACATATGTAGAATGGTATGGTGATATGGTAGTGGACTGTTGGATACATATGTAGAATGGTATGCTGATATGGTAGTGGACTGTTGGATACATATGTAGAATGGTATGGTGATATGGTAGTGGACTGTTGGATGCATGTATAGAATGGTATGCTGATATGGTAGTGGACTGTTGGATGCATGTATAGAATGGTATGCTGATATGGTAGTGGACTGTTGGATACATATGTAGAATGGTATGCTGATATGGTAGTGGACTGTTGGATGCATGTATAGAATGGTATGGTGATATGGTAGTGGACTGTTTGATGCATGTATAGAATGGTATGGTGATATGGTAGTGGACTGTTGGATACATATGTAGAATGGTATGGTGATATGGTAGTGGACTGTTGGATGCATGTATAGAATGGTATGCTGATATGGTAGTGGACTGTTGGATACATATGTAGAATGGTTTGGTGATATGGTAGTGGACTGTTGGATACACATGTAGAATGGTATGCTGATATGGTAGTGGACTGTTGGATACATATATAGAATGGTATGCTGATATGATAGTGGACTGTTGGATACACATGTAGAATGGTATGGTGATATGGTAGTGGACTGTTGGATACATATATAGAATGGTATGGTGATATGGTAGTGGACTGTTGGATACACATGTAGAATGGTATGGTGATATGGTAGTGGACTGTTGGATGCATATATAGAATGGTATACTGATATGGTAGTGGACTGTTGGATGCATGTATAGAATGGTATGGTGATATGGTAGTGGACTGTTGGATACATATGTAGAATGGTATGGTGATATGGTAGTGGACTGTTGGATGCATGTATAGAGTGGTATGCTGATATGGTAGTGGACTGTTGGATGCATATAGAGAATGGTATGCTGATATGGTAGTGGACTGTTGGATGCATATATAGAATGGTATGCTGATATGGTAGTGGACTGTTGGATACACATGTAGAATGGTATGCTGATATGGTAGTGGACTGTTGGATACATCTGTAGAATGGTATGGTGATGGTGGTGGACTGTTGGATGCATGTGTAGAATGGTATGCTGATATGGTAGTGGACTGTTGGATGCATGTATAGAATGGTATGATGATATGGTAGTGGACTGTTGGATGCATATATAGAATGGTATGGTGATATGGTGGTGGACTGTTGGATACATATGTAGAATGGTGTGGTGATATGGTAGTGGACCGTTGGATACATATGTAGAATGGTATGGTGATATGGTAGTGGACTGTTGGATGCATGTATAGAATGGTATGCTGATATGGTGGTGGACTGTTGGATACATATGTAGAATGGTATGGTGATATGGTAGTGGACTGTTGGATGCATGTGTAGAATGGTATGCTGATATGGTATTGGACTGTTGGATACATATGTAGAATGGTATGGTGATATGGTGGTGGACTGTTGGGTGCATGTGTAGAATGGTATGCTGATATGGCAATTGTATGTTCCTTTACAGCTAAAAGTAAATTTACTATTAATGAATTTGAAGAATGAAGTTTAATTCTGCACCACTCATTTTACTTATCCCTTAAGTTCTCTCAAAAAGTCCGTCTAGAAAGAGAGCTGTGAATGTTCTTTTATTTCAACAAAATATACAGAACTAAAAATGATTCAGAACTGATATAAAGCATGATTCAAAAATGATCTAAAGCATGATTTATGTTTACAATGCATGTTTGCATTTGAAGAACTATAATATGCATGATATATAATAACAAAGCATTAATTTAGCATTCTGAAAATAACTCTGATGTTTATATAGAAGATCTCTAGCTTTATCGCTGTTATTAAATTTTGTGGTTAAATAATACAGTTTATGCTTGTTGCTTGCATACGCAAAAAGTAATAGCTATATTTACCAGCATGCAAGTGCAGTTTCTCATGCAAAGAGAAATTGTGTAGAGTGACATTTTGAGCATCTGCCATATTACTCAGAAAAGGCATATCATATAATCCTTATCAGTCTGTTTTGTCTGTTCATACATCACAAGTGTCACTTCCTCTCAGTAAATTTTGAAGGACTTCATGGATTGAAACAAACTTTGGTATAAGGCTAAATAAAAATAAGACCTCAGTCAAGTCCAGTTTTCATTATTAAAGTCAGAGTATGATCTCTGGCCTTTGTTTGACTTAACAGCTTTCCATTTGGTTTTTAACCAAACTTTGACTTAGCACCTTTCCATTTGGTTTTGAACCAAAGTTTCTTCACCTACACTATATCAGCAGGGTCATCCAACGTCACATGTGACAGCCAATCATTTCCCCAGGAATTGTGTGTTAGTATCAAGGTAGGCATGTTGTAGCATCACCAAAGTAAAAAAATTTAAAAAAATGCTTATTATCATTATGAAAATGAAAAAATAAATAGAAAAGAAAATACATACATAGTCAAACCCCTCAAAACCAAGCATTCATTGTGTACTGGAATCCCCATAAGTTCAACAAAAATGTTGGTTTGAATATTTCAATCTTTAATATTTTCTTTTTTTTCCCAGTAAACGAAAACGCTTCAACCCTATAAACCAAAGCTTCAATACAAGATCGCAATTTGACATTTTTTGAATAAAAAAAACTATAAAACTGGAACTCACTTCAAACTTGGAAATGTATTGTAGCTGCTAATTTCATGAAATACTGGACCAGATTATTCGTGGCTAACAGATACTCTAGTAGGCTTATTAGAGAGTTTAAATAATACTTGACACATGTGCCAACACATATTAGGGCTCAGAAAAGATTAATCTGACATCTTTGTACCATAAAAGTGATCCAGCTTTTAAGGCAAATTCTTAATAACTAAAACACTTGTAGATAAGTCATTTATGAAACATTATGTTTATCTGCTTATTATCAAATTATAATTGGGGCTATTTATTTGTATAAATGATCAATCGAACAGTTTGATCTGTTTTCTTAATTAAATAAATGGACATATTTAATCAGATATGTGGCCTTGCTTTTGATGCTTTGCCAACAAACAGTGCCCACAGTCTGGTTGAGTCACTGTCATCCTCCATTGCTTTTGAAAGCCAATTCCAAGACCCACACATCAGTGGGCCTTTTTATTTCCAAAATGATGACTCCTATCAGTCAGAAACCTGTCTTGACACTAAAATTCCAGCTGTTGACTGAGACATCTTGGGTTTGGGAATTTTAAAACCTTTCTCTTTGTGTATTGACCAGAAATCCTTCCTTGACTTACAAAGATGGTTAACAACATTGTGGCAATAATGCTTGATATGGTCTTGATGGCTGTAATTTATCAATATGAAAACATCCTTGACTCCCTGCATTATGGGAGTGTCGGTCTCTTGCATGGTGCATGTACTCAATATGGCAGCTGAACACTCATTCTCCAGTTCCATAGCTTCATTCATTAACTTCCATCTCATGGAAAAGGATGTATTTCTGTCCATGTCATTGCTGCTGAAACTTTATTTCAAGGTCATTCACAAATAACATCCACTATCTTCCGAATCCTTCTATTCCATTGACAAATGGAAAGGTAATTCACTTTCAGGCTCTTTTCCTAGACTTGGGCCTATTTTGGGGAGCCACCAATGACAAAACATAGGGATTTCAGAGCGAGTTTCAACCTGGCTTCTCTGCCTGCCTGCTTTCTCACAGAAAATGATGACATGCTTGTGCCATCCTTTTCTGACATCCAGTTGGGTGGGCTGACATCCAGTTGGGAGGGAAAGCTTCAGCACATTGCCACTTAATAGCAGAGACTCAGCTCTAGCACCTGTGGGTTTTGCAAATCATTTCAAAGGACCTCCAGGTTGCATTGTTAGATTTGTCTCAAGAGACCCATCCAAAACCAGTGTTTTTTCAGGAACAGGTAATCATTCTTCTTATGAAAAGAAAGGTAGAGATTGTTCACAACACCATCTGGAATTTACCCTGGACTTTTCCTAGTTTTCAAGGCCGATGGCAATCTTTGACTTGTTGTTGATTTAAGCTCTTTTAACTATGCATTCAGGCACCAAAGTTCAGAACAGAGACAACAAGGAGAAAGTTGATCCCCTTCTATCTCAGCTATTATTCATCTAGATATGGAATTCAAAACCTTCTTAAACTCTGTTTTCTCAAAACAGTGGTTTGGAAATCATCAATGTAGTGTCTTTTATTCACTCAGAGAATTGAATTTCAGTCTGGGAATTTCATCATCTCCTTCACAAATCAGTGATGGCTGTTCTTGATTTGGGCCATCTATTTATGGGACTCCTGCAAATGATCCTTCTGTCCCAGTGGCAGTTAAAACTTAGCCCACTAAACCAAATGATCAGAGTTTGTTTCTGCATGATCAGCTGTGGAAATCTTGCTCCATACACATTCCAGCATGACAGGCTGGGTGTCCACATCCTTGTCCTTTTTTCTGGAGAAAAATTACAGATCAACAGCCTCTTGAACTTAGCACTGGAAATCGCCTGGAAAATCTTGATCCTCCTACTTGCTGAAACAAGTGCCGGTGCAGGTTTTCAATTTGAACCCAGAGATGTTGAACTGGAGCACTCTGTCATATCAAGCAAACTCGCCAAAAGGATAAGTTCTCTGGGCAAGTATTAGACATAATTGCTTTTGCTTTCACAAAAGGCCCATTTCCGTGAAAGCTTTTGTTTGAGAGGAAATAGTGTTCTTCCATAGTGCAGGTAGATACACAGCCTAAAAGCCTCATTACCACAAAGAGCTAACTTCCTTCTATGACTCTTCAAACAGAAGTTAACTTCCATTGCATTGAGGGCTTACATTCCATTATTTCAGACATATTCTGCATGCATGAAAGGGAGGACATAAGCCAGAAAGAAAACTTTGGTAACATTCTTGCAACTATTTGTCTCCACTGTAGGCCTTGGCCCAGTGTCTGCAGTGGAATTTTCTGTGGGTTTTGATGTGGTTGAATAAGGTATTCTTGGAAACCACTGACATACTTCTTGTACAATGCCTGCTTCCAGGCAGAATGATTGAGATATATGCCATATCATTTGACCCAAACTATCTTCAGTTCTGCCATCATTGTTTGGTTTCTCTCATAATGCCCGAGCATTCTTTGTCAGGAACAGGATTCAACTCATGAAAAATCAGTCCTTTGCCTTGAAACTACCGTCTGCTCTTGACCTTTCATTCTAGGGGATCAATATGACTCCATCAAGGCTCAGATGAAGTACCTGAAGCAAATTGAGCTGATCAGACAATCTTGCCTATTCTTACCATTCAACAAAGGAAGGAACAATATTTTCACAAAGGCTCTCTCATTTTGGATATATTGGGTTGCCATTCAACAAAGGAAGGAATGATATTTCCACTCAGGTGCTGTCGTTTTGGATTCATTGGGTTATCTGCTCATGCTGCAGGGAACAAATGTAAGCCCAGTTGAAACTGTTATGCATATCGACCTATGAGGTTAGAAGTCATTTGAGCCCAACTGATTCTTAAATGACATCATTTAGTCTGTGGGTTGGAGGTAGAGATGACATTTTCCAGCATTTGCCTCAGAGATTTTTCATTGCAAATGCCTCACTTTGAGTTGGTGGGACCTATAACAACATCATGACAAGCTGCCTTCCCAAGCTGGTGGGACCTATGTCAGAAGCACAAGAAGTAGCCTGCCCAAGCTAGTGGGACCTACATCAGCAACACAACAGGCTACCTTCCCAAGCTGATGGGACCTATATCAGCAGCACAGCAGGCTGCCTTCCCAGGCTGGTGGGACCTATATCAGCAGCACAACAGGCTGCCTACCCAAGCTGATGGGACCTATATCAGCAGCACAACAGGCTGCCTTCCCAAGCTGATGGGACCTATATCAGCAGCACAACAGGCTGCCTACCCAAGCTGATGGGACCTATATCAGCAGCACAACAGGCTGCCTACCCAAGCTGATGGGACCTATATCAACAGCACAACAGGCTGCCTACCCAAGCTGGTGGGACCTATATCAGCAGCACAACAGGCAGCCTTCCCAGGCTGGTGGGACCTATATCAGCAGCACAACAGGCAGCCTTCCCAGGCTGGTGGGACCTATATCAGCAGCACAACAGACTGCCTTCCCAGGCTGGTGGGACGTATGTCAGAAGCACAACAGGCTGCCTTCCCAGGCTGGTGGGACCTGTATCAGCAGCATAGCTTGCTGCCTTCCCAGGATGTTCAGCAGTTTGATAGTAAGATGGGTTACTCTACTAATGTCACATTTGCAGAATCAAATATTTTTCACCCCTGCAAATCTGGCATTAGAATAGTGCACTGGCAATGTAATAGCCCTTGACTATATCTCACACAGGGACACCATGTACATACATCTATCACTTGCCTCGTCTCTGAAATGATGATCATGTAACATATTTGAAGAAGAAACTGAGTTTTGGATCAGAAGTGTTTCTTTGATAATGCTTACCCAATTATAATATGGATACACCCTTCCAAGCTTTCCCCACATTAACATCCCATGTAGAGGATGAATATTCACTGCAACAGCAACTGATGATGTTCAAGATTTGGTTCCAGTTCCTCCATCCAAGTGGGGACTACTTTGTATGACTTGGTCTTGGCTAGCTATATAAAAGCCAAACAACATAGTGAGTATCTTGAGTTGCCTTGGGATGGCTGGATTTGCAAATTAGTGGTTGTACTCTTTTATGGCCAGATGAGTATCATCAAAGAAACATATTTAGTCCCAACTTTGGTTTCTAGGTTTTAATAAATTGCATTTGACCTGTACTTTGTTTGCAGTGAGGATGATATTTTTTGCTGTGTTTTTGCTTGTTCTAAACTGCAGCCGTATTCTTTGACATTTGTAGTAGAACATTGTGTTAAGTTGTAGTAACAAAGTGGCTGAAGTGATTTTTTTTAGGCAAATTACGTTTCTTTTTTTAAATGTATTCAGTATTACAATATGCAAGAAATACAGTGGAACTTAACTTGTTATCCAAGGAATGTGACAATTTTGGACTTAAGTGACATTTGGAAAAACCCAGAAGAGGCCAAAATTTTTGCAAAATAACTTCAGTCAGCACTTGTACTTTATCTTAAATCTAGTGGTCTGACATAGAATTAACTTCGGACTTTTGTTAATAAAAATTGTCTAGTTGGGTTTAAGGTATGGCTTTTTAAGTAAGATTACTGTCCTTTGTTGTTTGACTGTAGTGATAATTAACAACAACACATACAGCCTTATCTCATAAATCTGATACTAAAATATACTCATTTAAATTGCTGGATTCAAATGGACAACCAATTATTTCCCCAGTAGACTGATTTATCCCAATTTTATGAACTACATTTTGTCATCATTCATTTGAAATTATAGTTGCTAATATTGTACTGTGCAAACTGTAAACAGATTTGTAATATTCTGCAATGTTTTCACCCAAAAATTAATGCATTTTGTAGGTGCAATAATGTTGTAGTTGCTTTGGGGTTGAAGACCATTTCTTAGCACAAGATAGGCTATATATGGCAGATAGGTGAAACAAAATTTCTTCCCAGTGTGTTTGATAATGATAGGAAAATATAACCTGTGCAGAAGAGATTTTATGTTGGGCAAAAGCTTTCCCCAGGTCTCCTATGTCCCCAGGGTTAGATATCCACCTCCATCCCATTCTCTCAGTCTTCACAAAATCCATATCTCTCAGTGAGTTTGGATAATGAAGAATAAACGGAAGTGGAAAACTATAGCTAGTAGTTAATTTGAAATGAAAAAAATTTTGTGGTTCGAAGTTTCTATCATCATCACACTGCTATACATGGGAATTAATTAGTTTTTTCAATTCCCGCAACATAGGTATGATTATGTGTTAAAGTAACTCACTAGATGCTCTAATATTTTCACATTAGTAAATAGCAGTAATTGTAGTAGTAGTAGTAGTAGTAGTTACTTAGATTTTTTTATACGACTATAAAGTTGCCTAAAATGGTTGGTTAATTTCTTTTACTTTTCTCACATTAGAGAAATGCAAATAACATTAGATAAGCAATTGTTCTTATTGTCCATCATTAGAATACTTTTAAATAGTTTCTCTTTCTTTACCCACTTTAATAAATTGAATGCATGATATAATTCAGCCAATCAGTTTAAAGGTAAGTTCTGCACAATATAAAGTTTTTGTATCTTCCCTTCCAATTAGGTGTACTAAAAATGGTTACTATTAAACTTTCATGTGCAGAATTTTATTTTCCATATTATTGATTTTGTATTTTAAATTTGATTATGATGCACCTTAACAGAGCGAGGGAGATGGCTATGACAACAAGTTGAGTTTAAATCGAGAGCAGTTTTGTGAGGCACTGACCATCATCTTGGGAAGAAAAGGAAACAGAGAAGAGGTAAGACTTTCTGAATGGAGTAGGCACTTTACATTTGAAGAACCCGTAAAAGCACAGTTTAAATTTTTTCTTTTTCTGTTTTGTTTTGTAATTTGTTGTAGCCTACATAATCAACTGTGTCCTAGATTTTCTATTCTGTGATAACCTCTAGTCATCTGAGTGTCACAGATGTAAAAGACAATCCCATCGAGAGAGTGTTTGCTAAGTTTTAAGAAATAATAGATTCTGCTTGTATTTTGTCTTTTCTGATTCAATTATTAGTGTGCTAATCAATTTATAGGGTCTGTGTATTGAGCTTATGACCACAGAATTGTTTTAAAACCCTATATGCATGCATGCTGTTTTATTTAGAATTTTGAAACTTAGAAAGTGGATGCATCTTGATGAGTACTACACTCCTTATCAGAAAAGTTGGTTACAGTAACTTATATTAAATGCATCACTGACTTTGGTTCAATTTTGTGTTTTAAGTTCATTTCTCAAGCACAGTTGATGCTAATATGCTTGAACTGGAAGATCATATTCATCTTTATTAGTATATCACTCTTACAACAAAAAAGGTTACTGTGACCTATATTTAACATTTTACTGGTTTAGGTTCAGTTTTATGCATTTAGCTCATGATAGCACGGGCTTTTTGCATCCTATACATATGCTG
Organism: Megalonaias nervosa; assembly: GCA_016617855.1. Taxonomy (NCBI): domain Eukaryota; kingdom Metazoa; phylum Mollusca; class Bivalvia; order Unionida; family Unionidae; genus Megalonaias; species Megalonaias nervosa. Next base: position 9,651 of record JAECUM010063057.1, read on the forward strand.
AAACTTGGAGAGGAGAAGCACCGTTATCACAAGCATAGGTCACTGTGACCCATATTTCAGACTGGTTCTCATTTTTAAACAGAGATACTGTCATGTGGCAGTCTGCACAAAATGGCAGCCATATTCAAAAACAAGCAAACAAATCTTAAATGACTAGTGGCGCAAAGGATTTAAAAGTATTTTAGATCTTGATAAATTCATGATTGCATTAAACAAGTATTTTCTAAGATAATTAGTCACCTGTTGATGTTTGAAGCTATTGTCTCAATTTAATTGCTCAAAAACATATTGTGACTTTTACTTGAAAATAAGACACCAGGACTCCTTAGATTGTGTCATAAATCATATGTTTAGGAATACATTATTGTGAAACATTTAAAATTATAATTCATTCCAGAACAGTCAACCTTTAAAACTTTTGTATAATGCTTACTGAAATGACCAATAAATTATGAACTGTGAAACAAGAGCAAAAGATTTCAAAATATGATTGTTGATGGCAAAGCTGGATATTGGGTGGTCAGGGTTTGGTTCCAGTCTGGGTTTTCATATAATAGACTCAGTAAATTGTAAGAGAAATGACTAACCTGACCAGGACTAAATATTATAATAAATATCATAGATGCTTTTAATAGTCATTTTATTAATGCAGAGTGCCTGTGCGATCAAGATTGTGCTTTTATGTCATTGCATTGTCTGAAAATGTCTAACAGATGGAAACACATTGAGGGCTCAAAAGTTTGATAGTAAATTCTGCACTGCATTACTCCTCCCAAATTACTTGGAGGATTACCATGAAACTTTAAACACATTTATTCCCTGGTCTAGTTGGCCCTAAATGAAAAATCATGCTGATTTGACATCTAATTTTGTTATCGCTACTTCTCCTAAATGGATGGTCATATCAACTCGGGGGTTTTAAACAAAATACTTCTTAAGATGTCTATTTGGCCTAAGTAAAAGTAGAGCTGATGTAATGTCCAATATGGCTACCATTGCAGCCATCTTGAAAAATCTTGTTATTGCTACTCCTCTTGAACTGAAAGTAATATCAGCATGAAGCTTTCACCAGAAGACTTCTTCTAGTGTCTCGTTGGTCTTAATTGAAAACTGTATTATTGCTAATTTCCTATGTGGAAAAACATATTGACTTTTGGTTGTTGCCTGAAGACTTCTTATAATGCCTAGTTGGTCAGACATGAAAATGGTTCCTGTGTGACAGCCAGTATGGTCACCATGGCAGCCATCTTGAAAACTATGTTATTGCTGTTCTTAAACAGAAAGTGATATTGACATGGGTTTTTGCCAGAATATTAAGTATATTTAGTTGGTCCTGAATGATGGTGCCAATCTGACTTTAAATAAGGCCCACCAAGGCACTGCAGTCATCTTTAAAATCTTGTTATCACTTCTCCACCTAAATGGAAAGTCATACAGTATGATAATGGTCACATGGGAATTTAATGATACTGTCACAGGGTTTTCACCAGAAGATTTATGATGTATAGTTTGTTCTTGAATTAAACTGATGATCTGGCATCCAGTCTGACCATCTTTAAAATCTTGTTAGCGCTACTTCTCCAGAATTGATGGCCATATCAACATTGATTTTTCACCAATAGACTTCTTATCATATCTAGTTGCACTTATATGCAAATGGTGATAATCATGTATCAGATATTGCTGCCATGATGGCCATCTTGAAAATCCTGCTATCTCTACTCATCTTGTCTTAATGAGTTTTTATATTAGCTTGGGGTTTTCACTAAATGTCTTACAGTGATGCTAGTTTGTCCTAAATGCAAACAGTTCCAATCTTTTTTTCAGTATTACTGCCATTACAGCTAATTTGAAAATCTTATAGCTCAAAAATATTAGAGATGGTTTCAACACCAGGCAGTTAGAAAGAAGAAATGGTCTTATCTTGAATTCCTGGATATGACTTTTGGAAGTAGAGCATTATTCTCTTCTTAGGACTTTGTTCCCTTTGTTTAAAAAAAAAATGCTGATCTTCATAGTGTTGTGGGCTTTCAGTATGGGGAGCTGTTTGACAAGGTTGATGTGACAAGGGAGGGAACTGTGGACTGGGATAAGTTTGCTTCCCATATGTTGCTGGAATTTTATGAGAGAGATGACCGTGTCAAATCTACACAGGTCCCGCAATGGAAGGATCTCAAAACACTTCCAAGGTATGAATTACATATAACTTAGAGTCAGCATTAGTACAAAGAGAATTGTAGAATGCAAATTATTCTAGTTTTCCTTTTGCATAATTGGCAGGTTGTGCCTTTATTTCTTCAGAACTTGTGTTGCATATTGTTGAATTGCCAGATCTTCTATCAGGGTGAATATATGACCACCTGATATTTTTTTGTTGCAAGTTTTGACATAATACAGTTTGTTGAGAAATCGTGAGTAACATGAAACGTTAATAAAATGAGAAATTAGAATTGTTTCCAATATATAGATATAAGTTTTGGTTTTACTTTCTTCTGTTCATTACCATTACAGTTGTAAAACCTGTGTTGAAAAACCAGCTATGAGAGACCACCTGTCTTGAGAGACTAGTTTCTCAGCGCATTGATTTATTGATTATATGGTTTTATAACTTTTCAAGAGAGACCACCTGTCTTGGCAGCAGGATATTTTAGCAAAAGTGATGATCTTGTAAGACAGGTTTTACTGTATTGTAACCATTGAGATTCTTCTGGCAAATATTGATTTAATTTTGCTAAGTTTTAAGCTTGCAAATATATTTCTGTTTGATGAAATTTGTCATACTTTGGTTTCATTTGTTTTCATGGGTAAAAATTTTCTTGGTTACCATTCCTACCCAATTATAAATTTAGTCAAACTGCAAAAAAAGCATAGAGGTTGGTCTGCTGTCACATAATGCAGCAGCAGATCAGGGTCTGTATTCTTTGTATTACTTATAATTTTTATTATTTCTGACAAACTGCAGAGACCTAGATCTGCCAGTGCATTATGCATTGGCAGATCTGGGTCTGTGCAGTTTGCAGTTGGAGGACCTATAAATGAGTATATTCAGTATCATGTTACTTAAATTGATGGATTCCCCTCTGTAAGAATTTGCATCTTATTTTGTGGAATTACCTCAACAAACATAAAAAGAATAAAAAAAGAACAAAAATATGATTGCTTGCATGGTTACAACAATACTACGGCTGATATGAGCAAAAATCAAACCACCCATCAACATCAGTCCATTGCATATTGTTTTCATCCCAGTACTCAATATCAAATGGAGCTGATTGATGGCATCCTTTGATGCGTAGTGGAGGAAATTGGCTCATGATCAGATATGTCTGAAAAACTGGTCGTAATTATCCATGGCTTTTGAGAAAGCTGGGCTTGTATAATTTTACAATTTTGAAATTATTTATTAGACAAACTTTTGCATGTTTGTGACTTTTAAGAAAATATAGGATTGGAAAGTGTTGGATTTTAAGTATGCTGCATAAAATATGAAAACTGTAATTTGTCATATTCCATTTTTGATTTTCATTTTTCTTTGCTTTTTAATTTCAGTCCTCACAAAGAGCTTATTCAGCGAGTGTGTTTCCTGAAGAACATGAACAAATACATCAGTATTAGCAAGGTTTGTTATTGTTAAAGCATGTGCCTGAAATACTGCAGTTATAGACAGATTACACCATTGTTTATGTGCATCCTCATTCCTCACATCTTATGACGTATGACATCTGTGTGTGCTTTTTGAGTATTTGGACAATGAGGTGCAAAGGTTTCATCATTTTAGTAGAAGAAACAATTACGGGGTAACAAAGATAAAAGAAAAGAAGAGAATTTCACTGTAGATAAAAGGCAGCCCACCATTTATTTTGCAATTTGTGTCATAGATAGATGAACAGTGCAGAATTGTTCAGTTAAATTGATTGCTGCTTGATTGGTTTCAGAATTAAGTCATGGGAAGGAAACTTGCCAGCAGGTTATCAAAACATTTTCATGCTCAGATTGAGATTTGACTTAAAATTTTGACAATCAGTAGGCTAATGTCCCAGGACTGATGTCAAGTGCAAGGATATTGGGTTGAGTTTGAGTTTGGTTTGCTCTAGATTGATTGATTGATTGATTGATTGAGAGAGAGAACTTTTGACTGTTACTCTTTTGTGCAACTAAAAAAGAATGTTTAAAAAAACTGAAAACTATGGTAAGTACAAATAATATTTTGCAGGCAAAAAATACATTTTCTTTGGAATATTAAATGTTGAATGGAATGTAAATTGAAAACAATATTTAGAGTGATTTCACTCACTCACTCAGCAAAATAGAAAAAAAAATTAATAGTTGGTTGATTTTTGGGGGGCTTTAATTTGTTAAATGATAGTTTAGTAATGAAGTATTTCTGACATAATTGTCTGCAACACAGAGTGAAAAGGCAAAAACAAAATCTGGGTAAGGTCTTCATCCCAGCAAGTGATGGTTGATCACTATATTTCTGTATGATGTTTCTCAGTAAAGCAGTTGACTTACCAATGTTTACATTTTGATTTTTGTCGACTAATCAGTATCTCACTATTACGGGGTTTTAAAAGAATCTAATTGTAGATTTTATAATGTCCATCTTTCTTAAAGTCCAAAATATTTAGAAAGAAAATGATTTGAATGTTGGGTAACTATTAATAACTTCAATTATAACAACTGTCATTTAATTTTGTTTTAAAAAAGTACTCTTATTTACTTAATAAGTTTTCTCTTCTTTAATCAGTCTATCTGTTTCTCAGATTGTTTCCTGAAGGATCATAAATGGCACAGCACTGTGTCTCAGAAAAATTATCTCAGAAAAAATTATCACAGATGTACAAATTGTTTTCACTGCTTTTTCAGAACCATTCACATTCAGTTTCCAGGAAATTGCTATTCTATATATATATATATATATATATATATATATAT
>JAECUM010063058.1:0-12602 GCA_016617855.1 Megalonaias nervosa
TATATATATATATATATATATATATATATATATATATATATATATATATATATATATATATATTAAAGCATGACGACTGTTATTACATCCTCAGTTAGTTTAGGTAGTATATGAACACATTTTCTTGCGTATTCAAGACTGAAAATATTTCCACATTCTGGTCTTCAGAGTTCTAATAAATCTCTGAACAACTTGATGGGTTCTTCTCTGAATGATTTTAAAAATGTGAGATGTTTATCTTTCTCTAATAAATCATTAGCCTTCATTTGTAAAATTCTTTGCCTTCGTTAAGTTGTATTGCTTACTGTTTTTAGTTCATAAATGATTTTGCTGAAAGCGTCGCGTATGTCTTCTTCATTTTTAGACTTCAGTTTCATAGCTCATGCAAATATCGATGCATCGTTGTATTTTTCAGTATGATTGGATGTCAACATGTATGTGGACTACTGAGAAACTTGATCCTTCTAAACCACCTTGTATGGAAATATTTTTAATTAATTTTTGCTCCTGATATGTATACGTAGATTGGTAATCAGTTAACGATTATCTGAACGCATTATATTTTATCTTCTTTTTGTCCTTTTAAACTTGTTTCGATCAATCAATTATGTTTATCTAAAGTCATTGACTCTTTGGATCTTAGTACAAAACAGTATATACTTTTCCGTGTTAGAGAAAAGACTTAGACATCCCTAAAGACTGCTTTGTTTTATCTCTCTTTAACAGCAACGAAAGGAAAAATACTTCCCAGGTTTGAAAGAGCACGAGAGTTACAAATAATTCTGACTGACCACAAAATGTACTTGAAATGTATATAGCAAGCACTATTTAGAAGTCTCGAAAATACCAGCAAGGTATTGACTTTTCAAACGACACAAACAAATATCAAATATATTAGACAACCATTTTAGTTTAAATTTGAGGGACGCTACATAATTTTCCAAGACTCTTGATTCGCACAAGAAAAACCAATTTCGTATGAAATATTTTGAAGCTAAATAATGAACAATAGTCCTACTGTCACATTTTGAGATGATATATTCAAATTTTGAAAACTAGATTAATGGATGATAGGTATAAAACGTAACAAGCAATTTTCCTTGTCCTTGTACTGCAATTTATATACACTCTGCATACCGAAACGTACCATACTTGCTTAATGCAGATTCACTGATAGGACCCATTGCGACTGAGAGTCCACGATAATATATAAGTACATGTTCAACACACCTTTCGCCTGTCCGTAGTTTCGTATTACAGCGTTTCGCCTTCAATAGCGTGATCAATGCCTCTTCCTGACCTGTGTTGTGTGGGGTCTTTCATTGAACTTGAATCGATGACAACGGCAAACTGGTGTTGCTTAAAGGCACCAACATCAATCGACGGCAACAACTTCGTGTCCTTTATTGACTCTCTCGCCATTATCTTTAGGACCTCTTTCCACTATTGGTATCTCGCCTACCCATAGGTGTATATCTGATTCGGAATGCCTCGATTTTGACCAACGATTGTCAGTAAAGGGATTGTAAATATGCTCAGCATCGTGTCATCCTCAAAACATTTTTACCAGCGTGTTCAGTTTGATGTTAAGCTCACCATTGGATCACCCTTTTGTAGTCGTTAAAAGTCAGCTCAAATGTAAGGTGGTTTTAAAAGCTGGACTGATAGCATGTAATGCGACCATATTGTAGCTCGGATTCGAGTGACACAAGGCGGTTTCCAAACACGGAAGTGATAGACTCATTAGGCTGGGTATCAGCAACGTTATTGCGAGAGCCATCAAGTACAGCGTCGGTGTTGGCGCTTTGTTATTCCTACTCTTGGTCTAAATATGGAACATAAAGAAAGTAAAGCATTCAATTTAAGTAAAATCAACAAATGCAAATTCAAAGGACTCTTAAAGTATTGTGAATTAAATCCCAAATAATCCAAACGTCCAAAAAAAGAATATTCCGAAAATATAAAATGTTCGGAATGAATTTTAATAGTTTTAAATGTCCTGATGTAATACAATAATGTGGACCACACTGTCATTGAGTTCACAATAATCCTAAAACAATGGGTTAATCTAAAGTCCATGAGCACTTGGTAATTATATCGAAAAATTGCAGTAAATAATTCCACTCGAAACACAACATAACTCTAAAGGATTTCCACGGACTGATTTAAAAACAGGAATGAATTATTTGTTCACCTATTCCCTATAGATGCGCATTTTCATTTGATCTATAACTTAATAGAATGTGATGATTTTCAACGAAGAAACCTAGTTTAACTGTAAACAAACTTACCTTGAGCTCTTGTTACGTAAAACTAACAATCATGGACAAAATTTACCCATATAAACATACTGTTTTCAATATACAACCATTGACAACAGTTAAGGCCACGTTAGTCTGCTCTTTTCCCGTCAGCCTGTTTTTTTTTTTTTTTTTTTTTTTTTTTTTTGTAGACGCCCAAAACATAGGCCTCGTGACTGTCAATAAATTCGTTTCCTTCAAACTTCACTGGGTTCTTTTTGACTATGGCGCGGACCTAATTATTTACAATTATTCTGTTAAATCCACGTTGGGTGTGAATCTAGTAGTGCTAATTACGATGACGTCGTTGCTGATGAGGTTTGGAAATCTAACAACAATCTGATGATTTTGGTGTATAGTATTCAGGTTAATAATCAAAACGATCATGATCCGGTCTCTTTGACACCAAACGCAGGTATTAAGACATGATTTAGCAAGCTTGTTTACGTAACGGCTATTGGAGTTCACGTGTCCTACCATTAATATGCTAAGATTTGTCGTACTATTGCACGAGTGCCTCGTTTAATTGCCAAGGATGGCTGAAAGTACAACTTTGCATTGACCGACCTTGGTGGTCGTAAAGAGAATCTGCACCAGGAAGATGAAACGATACTCAACCCGGAAGCTAATGAGGCAGCAGAGCTCTATACGGATACCCCTTTTTGGGCTGGCGGCGATCAAGTGCCTGCTGGTTGGAAGCAAGGAGATGCATCCACAAACGGACTAGAACACCAGATAACCCAATTTGATGAGTACCACAGAGCTATGGGTTTTACTAAAAAAACGCTCTGACAGGCACACTTTTAATGCAAGTAAGTCCAGTGTCTTCGGAATAAAGTGGAGGGCGAAGCAGGATGTCGCAAACGTACCAAAGTAACCGGAATAAATCTTATCCTAATTAACACTACAGTTTATCTCCAAGCAATAGCGATTAAAGTGGTGAAGCTACCAGACCAAAAATCTCACCTCAGTACGAGAAGAAATCCTGACAGAAACAACTAAGATGACAGATATTCAACTATTTGAGGTGTTGGGTTCCAAGGGCACATAACTCAAAGAATCGGCGGCACAGGAATTTGGTAACCTTCCATTACACTTCAGACGTAACGCGGAGCATTTTCAATTAACTTCACTAAGACAGGAGAGCTCGATAAAAACCAATACATTGAGAGGACTAATCTGACTAAAGCGGATGACGAAATGACGAGCCAGGAGATACCAAATGGCATTGCAAATCTGGAGTTAGTACCCGAGAATCAACTAAAGATAGATAATCATTGACCGGGGGCACATCATAACCACTTAACTACTATTCGGGAGACCATCAACAAAATTGTCCATGAGGATAAGACCCTCTCGATCATCTTCCGTGAATAAGGATATCAATATACCTTCAGTTCTCACGGCGCTGACGTTTACCACAAGCACAACTGTGTTCACAATCACAAGCGGCACAGACACCAATTCTCATAGTACCGATATATAAACCTGACCCCAGCATAACAAAATAATAGGTGAAAATAGTAGCGACTGGAAGCAGAAAACTCGCAGAAATATCTTTGGCTTTGGCTACGCTGTCCGGTATTATTGACACTATAGTGTCATTCCTACCAACAACACGTGTCTATGTCATTGGCTGGCTGGCTGGCTGCCGTACATTTGGTTCTGCCTGCTTTAACCATAGCGGTCGCATTGTTTGCAATTTTCTGCTATCACAAAAGCAAGCGAAGACATCAGAATGAAAGATGGGAAAGCAATGAGCAGTTTACTCGTTGTTTAAGCAGATGAACCAAATGGTTGTAAGTCCCGTCGCAATACCATCCACGACTTTTCACGACTTGTGCTGTTTTGTCGGCGTCGTTATCTTCAGTTTCATTTCATTCCTACATATTTTGCAAAGTTCTGACTTGTGTAACTCTTCCAGCTGACATGTCTTGCGCAGGCGAGTGAAAACAAACTTCTTCACACTTCGTTGACTGGTTGTTGTGGTGTGCTTTTGCGTTTGTGCAGACTTTCATGTCGAATTAATATCGACGTTGGTGCCTATCGTCATGTTTATATCTACCATAAGACTTTTGTTGGTATACCCCTCATAAGTGCCAATTTTAAGATCTGTGTCAGTAAGAATCTTGATAAAGCCTCCCCAAAGAGCATAATCTAACTAGTATATAAGCTGGTGCTTATTTAACATCTAAGGGTTGTTGTCTGCTCTGGCGGCAATGTGTTCTTCGTTTACAAGAAACTTTTTTTGCACATCAAAAGCCGTTACTGATGCCACTAACTGAGCCTTTGGGTTGAGCTCCTAGAATTACCAAAACGAACGTGAGAACGTTAGCATTCAGACGATTTACTCCAGTTTCAGTAAAGTGTTTCGACCAGTCCAGCATGAAATACACGAAACCGGCTTGAAACCTCTGTCTAGGCTTTCCTTGTCCGATGATGTGATCTTTGTGTTTCTTTGAATATTCTAATGCATACATGATGGGGTTCCAAGCATGACATACCGGCTGTTGACAATAAAGTTTCGCTTTACTTTTGCCGCCAGTCCGATTTTTTAAAAATCTATATTCAACTCATTGCATAAACTTTCATAGGCTAGCATGAGGATGCCGTTTCAAGCGATTTAGACCCTGTTTTTACCTGGAAGGTGACACAACATCTAAGTGAGACTCTTAGATGAGTCATCTGCTGTTCCAGAGTACCAATTGTCTACAATATTCTTCCACTCGTCGAAAGTGAGCATGTACTTATCGACTATGTCAATAAATCTGGTCCGAAACGAAACGCCATCCCGTGTATATAGGTCGGAGTTGAGCAACAGTTCCTGGACATGCGTGCTCTCTAATCAAAGAACCCGAATCATTGATGCCAGCTGCCAATCCAGAGATCGACCACGGAGTATTTGTGCAATTTACTCAAACTGTGCAAAACATTGACAAGAAATTGAAACTACTGGAGCGAGAGAGTCCTTGGGGTTTACACGGTACTGGTACATTGTAGTGGAACGAGGAAGCAAAGTAGATGGAAATCGAGCTCTGGTGTTATTGAGAACATTCGAAGCCAACCAGCAAGCAGCTAGGATAAATTGAGATTTCTTTGTTGGAATAAGAGCCAATAGTACTGCCCTCGGGGGATTACTGTCGCGATTGGTAATACAATGACAACATAGTATTTTTTGAAATGCTTCGGAGGTAACCTTTACTTCAAAGTAAATCACAGTAATGGCCCAGAAAAGCAAACAACCGTTGAACATCAGAAGAGAGGATATCGTAATGTGACTCCTGGTGTGGGTTTTGCTGAGGGTGCTGAAAACCGTGCCATTTCCGAATCGAGTGATATCAAGCAATCCAACGCCTTTTGAACATCACTGCTGTCTTGCCAGGAAGCCAGGGTAATATGATAGATGTACGTGTCTGCAAGACAACTAAAGCTCCACCCCTCCAGGTCAATTAAACACTGATATAACGCTGCTTAAAGATGAATTGTAATGTCGAAATGTTATTCGTCCTTCATGCTCGTAGATGACCTTGGCATCACTAACTGGTCACCTTTCTGTGAGCACGCGAGTGGTTGATCAAAACAATTCATGCACAGAACAACGTGAAAGACATTTGACGTGAGATGCTGCTTGGGGTTGCTTCATCGATAGAAGACGTCCTGCAGTTCTGCGATTTCAGATGCTCGAGCTCTTGCACTGCCTCTGCAATTCTTCACAGTTCGAAGTCTGAAGCTCAAGTGACTGCTCCAGGTGAAGCCATCCTGTGCGATATCTTCCCAAGCTCAGGGTCGATATTTAACTGTTTCAGGATGATTAGAGGGAATCTTTGAAGAAGCATTTCTTCTAACCACCCTGGGATCAATTACCATCCTTCAACTATCCGTAGACGATATTCATTTACTGTCGCTCTTCTAACATCCTGGTGTCGTGCTTCGCCCATCTCATCTATAATTTCATCAGCAGTGTGGATGCTTGAAATGCCTGCTCATGTGAGAACCTCAGTGTATAGAAACCATTTTCTGCCAACTTATTCTCATAAGTTTACTCATTCTGTCCATGTAATAATGGTCAAGCATCTTGGCAAGGGGCTTTTCCACCGTACAGGTTTTGAACCAATTACGCCGGTCTGTGGACTTCCGTTTGTTTGCAGAATGATGCGTCAGCGCTCACACGGTTTAGAAATTCCAGAGTTGGTTTTTTCATCGATGTGGACTGCACATGACGGTGTGTTGCAGATATAGTTGAATTGTCCACTACCACGAGGGTTTAGCCATTTACGTTGATTGCATTTTCTTTGTAAGGCTTTCCAGGTGCAGGTTAATATAGCACCCATTTCTTCTGCATGCTGGTTGTGAAACCGAAATTGTATTAAGGGAAGAGAAACGGTCCATTCTCTGTTGCATGTCAGACTCAGATATGCATTCAGGGACCAGTTGTCAGTAAATATGAGATCACGAACAGTTCCTTCCTCTAACTTCAACTTCGGCTGTAGTCTTCTCAGATTCATGAGCTTGTCGCCAGTCCGGTATGTGACGTTGATCCTTATGTCATTATCACGAAATGCATCTGTAATAATGCCAGAGAACATCATACTGAAGAGGATTAGGGCCAACACACAGTCCTGCTTGACACTATTGCTAAATGGGAATGTTCAAAGGACTTGTCGCCAACGATACAAGCGAACATGACATCATGGAATCGCAATTAATTTCTCTGGGGAATCCAGTTATGCCATGATCTTCCAAGTGCTCTAAGGGCCGACTGTGTCAAAGGAATTTGTCAGGTCGATTAAATATCGTGTACAGTTTGGAGTTCATTTCTTGGCATTTCTTCTGGAGTTGACGAGCTGCACACACCATATCTGAAGCCAACTGATTTTAGGCAAGAGTCATTGATCGATAAGACGTCTAATGCGATTCAGAAGAATTAAGGCGAGAATAGTGCTGACAGCATGGGGATGCCCAAATGGCTGTCGTAGGAATGTCTGTAGCCTTTTCACATGTACAAGTGGTTGACGGATGTATCCTTGTGCACCTGGGTTATGTATCCTTGAATTAAGTTTTACTGTAAGATTTTAGTCAGTTTCTCTGCCATGTGCAAGCCTCCGGTTTATCAGACGTCTTCTGGTATAACATCTGCTCCATGTTATTTTCCATTTGACAGCAGGTCAAGTGATTCGTAAGTTATAGGCAGCATTTGCGTATCCGTAAGTGATATGTTGATTTCCACTTAGAGCATTCGATCAATTACCTCCTCACTGATAGATGACTGCAGACTGAAGATGTTGCTGAAGCATTATTCCCATCTTTGAGGTATTTTTTTCTTTGCCATTTAGCAGTGTGGTGGTTTGAGCACTCAGTATTGGAGATGTTCATGATGTTTTGTGGCCTTAATTCTCTTATAAATATCAAGAACTTCTCCATATCATTCAAGCCAGAGTAGGACTGAATATTATCTGCCTTTAGTGCTCAACCACGTTTCTTGCAAGACTGAGTTTGCATTGGATACTCATCTTGATGATGTCGATGGCTGTGTTTTTAAATGATGAAGTGCTGACTTAAAACAGGTCTTCTGTGTCTCATTTGGAATTTTTTTTTCGGCAGCGTCTTTTCCATCTTACTAATCATGCTGTTTACGGATTATCTATATATATAGATACAGGTATACAGGTATATAGATAATCTGAGGGATGCACAGTTTATCACAACAGCGTTCGACAAATACACATTTCGCATTTTCCTATGTCAGTTTAGAGACGTTTCGCATTTGAGCACTGATTTGCGTTCTGGTCGACAGCTCGGCTGAATCTCGATTTTGGGCTTGGAGACTATGAGCCTGTGGTCAGTTCAGCATTATGCACTTATCAATACGTTTGGAGTTTACGATAACAAGCATAGTCTAACATCACCTGACTGAATCAAAGCTCAACACAATCACAGACCACATATCTCGCTATAATCACCGGTGTGGCGGGGTACGCAATATTGTCGACAGATATTGCTCCCCCATTGTGATTATCCTTGAGAACACAACCTTAAGCTGTTGTCTGATTTCTGTAGCTGGAGATTTTATTAGCCGGTGGCTATCCATTAAATGTAAAAATCACGATGACATTCTCGCCTTGCCAACTTATTTGTTTCTTTATTTACTATCTATTTATATGGCATCTATCTATGTATCTATCTATGTATCTATGTATCTATCTATCTATCTATCTATCTATCTATATATATATATATATATATATAGGTAGTATATATAAGTATATATATATATATATATATATATATGCTATGATATATATATATATATATATATATATATATATATATATAGTTACGTGTAGGCTCGTACAAAGGTAACAAAAGAAAGAGTGAAGCCAACAAGCTTTGTAAATTTAACAAAATAATTTATTTCCTTAGAAAACAAGATAAAAATATGAAATAGGACTTACGGTTTGTGAATATAATCCTAGAATTGAAAAATATAAGTCCTATCACTAAACAGTTCTAATTGAATCCAGGTTCGAATCTCGATGACGTTCCAATATGGAAGGTGATGACGTCAGATGAGGTCGTTGTACTGATGGAACAATTCTCGTTGAAACACAATTTATAATGTTCTGTTTAGAATTCCAGAATAAATTTGCACTGAGTGTCTTTTTCCCAGAATTTTCATAAAGAAAAGCACTTGTGTTGTTTTTCTAGAGAATTAATTATTAAATTCCAAAAAATTGATGAACTTCAAAACAATCTGACATTCAACAATAGAAACACCTTGTACCCCCAAGGTGTAAAGATACGACTGAATAAATCTACTACCAATTGGCTGTTTTAAGCCTCGAGTTTAGATCACATAGTGGCTCACGTGATGGGTTACGTGACCACTAATTTGAACAGCGCATTAAAAGAAAAAATGACGATTTGCACGTACGCCTTGAAAGAACTTAGCGAATCTTATTATAAGATTCAATAAAAAAAAGTTGTTTACAAATTAGAGCTATCATGCAAGCAGATCATGACCTTGATAATAGCCAATCGTCTTCACTCGATGTTTACAAGATCTATGAACCAGGGTGAGCTAAAAATAGTGCTTAAGTCATACTTTTACGTTCTAATCACTGATATTTTTTCAAAAATATCAAGTCCCGTGAAAATAATCATTATAATAAAATATAATGAAACAAAATTAAAATAAAAAAAGAATTTAAAACTAACACACAAGCAATTTAATTACATATTCGTAACTATATATATATATATATATGTGTGTGTGTGCGTGTGTGTGTGTGTGTATTTTTGTATGTATGTATGCTTGAGTGCCAATTTATCTTAGTATATTCTGTTCTTCAGTTTCATATCGAGGCAGGCAACGCAACCATCAGACGGCGCTGGTGCGGCTGTTGACATGGTTCTGAATAAACAAGTTGATGCAATATTTGGATCACCTGTATCTAGAGGTGCGTAGAAAATGTATAAACCATTAATCGACAATTGACATTTTAAATTTTATATAATTCTCATCCAGGAAGTAGTAGACGCTGCCTAATGGTATAGTGGCACATCTTTAAATTCCTTTATATGTATGTATTACACGTAATCTTAATCTGTTCGTCCTACGAACAATATTCACGATAAAGTCGTATGTCCCTATCGCTGATCCAAACTAGAACTATTTATCGGTTTTAAGCGAGCTGTACGTGTTTATATTCTTAAGCGCAGCGAACTGGACTTTTATAAATCCAGTTTATTTTAAAATCGATTCTGACATAATTTTCAAATGTATTTGGTAGGCGCAAAAGACGGGCTTTTTGTAATTTATACAATACTCCATTAGTAGTATTGGACGGCACTTGAAGTCCAAACGGAAAAAAGGGTTTGCGTATTCTGTGGACAAGGAGAATTAGGGTCTTAAAAATCTAGGCTTAACATACATTCCGACTGACTAATATTTATTGATATTTAGCACCAGTTTTTGTATGTTCAACACCTCACAGTAGCTTTTCATTGCAATTTTTTTCCTATCCCCTCTGCCACCCAATTCTCCCTTTGCCTGGACTGAGAATTGTCATCTTTCGACGAGCTGAAAAGGCGACTGACGACGGGCTCTGTATTAACAATCGTGGACCCCGGAAAGCTCTTCATTATTGACACAGACGAAAGCTGAGAGAAGATACTTCGTGACAAGAAAAGAGCTATTGGTAGTTGTATTTTTTGTGAAATATTTTAAACATTACCTGTATGGAAATCGTTTTTTGATTAGGACAGATCATAGCTCCCTGAAGTGGTTACTGCATTTCAAGAACCCGGAAGGACATCTCGCAAGATGGATCGAAGTCCTGTCGCAGTATGAGTCTGGGATTTCAACATCGTCCCGGAAGTTTGCATCGTAAAGATGGCGCCGATTCCAGACGCCCATGTAGGCAATGCGGTTTTCAAGTAGAGACACAAACCGAGAAAGAAAAAACGAAAGTGAGCAGCGATGATCCGGCGATAGACAAGGAATGGAGTTTTACGACTGATATGCCAGTAACTGCGATACAGACGTTCTGTGGTAGTGACGAATTCGCCGAGGCTCAGAAATCCGACCTGGATGTCACATTTGTAATGAGCTGGGTTGAAAGCAAACAACGACCACCGAGGGAAGAAGACGCCAAATATGGCGTGTTGGTGAAAAGCCGCGTGAGCCTGTGGGACCATCTAGAGAAAAAGAATGCAATACTCTGTTGCAGATGGGAGTCGCAAGATGACGAAGATATTCATAGTCAAGCTATTGTTCCACGAGAAAAGAGAAATGAAATTCTATTCATGGCGCACGATTCGCGAAGTGGAGGACATAAAACTCTAAAGAAGATCAGAAAAGGGTATTACTGGGTCGGACTTCAGAAAGATGTGCGACTGTGGTGCCAGAGATGTGAGGCATGTGCGAAGCGAAAGTCACCAGGACAGACGAGACGAGCTCCAGTGTAGTTGATTGCGTCAGGGGTTCCGGTGGAACGTATATCTGTTGACATCTTAGGACCACTTCCGAAGACCGAAAATGGAAACGTTCATATTCTCGTGATCGCCGACTATTTACAAAATGGACTGAGATATTCCCAATGCCTTGCCTGGAAGTTACAAACGTCACAAAATTGGTGTGCCAAGACAAATACACATGGATCAAGGCCGACAGTTCGAGAGAGAACTCTTTCGTGAAATGTGTCAACTCTTTGGAATCGAGAAAACTAGGAACAGTATCTATCATGCGCAAGGCGACGGCATAGTGGATAGGATGAAACAAACCCTAGATAGCATGCTATCTGCTTTTGTCGAAGAATGACAAAGACACTTGAACGAACAACTCCCGTACCTAGCAACGGCATACTGTTCTGCAGTGCATGAAACCTCAGGTTTTGCTCCCGATTTCATGATGATGGGAAGGGAGGCAGGCTTGCCGTTAGACGTTGTGTTTGGAAAACCACCCAATCAACGCTACAGCAGTTCGCATGAATGGATTCAAGCATTGGAAGATCAGAGATCTCACATAGTTTCGCCAGAGAACTTGCAATGCAACATGCGTCAACAGATGCGCTATTATTCTGCCTATTGCATATATATGCGTGCCAACTGTGGCTAAAATGGTGGTGTGTTATGAAGCGGTATTGTATGAAGACGTCCACTTACAAGTGAAGCAATATAACCACCTCGCCGGAGTAAGCGTATTTGGTCGTGGTTTGCCGAACAGGAAAAAGCCAGGCCCGGGAATCTAAAAAGTGTAGGGACAAGGTCTTTCGTCGACCAGAATACAT
Source organism: Megalonaias nervosa (assembly GCA_016617855.1). Lineage (NCBI taxonomy): Eukaryota > Metazoa > Mollusca > Bivalvia > Unionida > Unionidae > Megalonaias > Megalonaias nervosa. The sequence goes on from JAECUM010063058.1 coordinate 12,089, forward strand.
GCACTACAAGGCTCATCCAAGAAGCGAGAAAATTTTGGAATCATGATCTTGCGACAATACACATTTCAACTGTTGATCTCTCTTCTCTCAGCATTTCGCACTGTTCGTCTCTCTCTCTGTCGATCATGAGCGAGTGACAATCCGTGACCACGACCTGTTCGACGACCCAGTCGGCTACCCAGTCGACGACTGGGTCGCCAACTCTGCGACTCGGTCAGCGACCCAGAAGGACGACTCAGTTGATGACTCAGCGACTCAGTCGACGACCAAGTCAGCGAACCAGTCGACGTCCCAAGAGACTCAGTTGACGACACAGTCAGCGACCCAGTCAGGAAGACTCAGCGACCCAGTCAGCAACCGAAGACCCAGTTAGCGACCCAGTCAGCGACAAATAGCCAGGAATAAGTCGGTATCCCGCTGGGGTAGAAGTCTGTCGCATTATGGTGCGCCATTGCTCAGACAGATACAGCGGTGTATCACTCCAAATAAAAAGACCTATCCTAAAGAATCCGAG
>JAECUM010063059.1:0-23899 GCA_016617855.1 Megalonaias nervosa
TATATATATATATATATATATATATATATATATATACATACATACATACATACATACATACATACATACATACATAGGATCGATATGCGAGAGATTGACCAACTGTGATTTTGTGTTTTTACATTCCGTATACGAGAACATTGAAAATAAAAAGTAAAATATTACTTGACTAGCAAGTGTCAAGAGTAAAAATTTAGAATCAGAAAACAAATATTACTGTACATGCCAGACTGAAAATGATTAAATGAACACAAAAATAAAAACTGACACATCATAAATAATGACACAGCACAGGTTCTGTTTTGTAGTTATTACATACTTCTAAAAACGGGATAGGTATAATGGTGAAGTTGCATGCAACAAGTACGTTGGCTGTACCGTAACTGAAATTTATTTATATGTGGTATTAGTGAAACATCGCGCTGCCTAAATCAGTCAGCTGATCGAAATGACTGCTTCGGTGGCCTAGTGGTTAGAGCGTCCGCCTCGGATGCGGGAGGTTGCGGGTTCGAACCCCGACCGAGTTGTACCAAAGACTTTTAAAAATGGTTCTAACAGCTTCCTCGCCAAGCGCACAGCATTAAGAGGTTAGTGGTAGGACTGGTCGGCCTGGTGTCGGGATAATGTGACGGGGTGGGACGTCATGCTACATGTCTGTGGCATTATGCCTCATTGCTAGATATTACTATAAACTGTCACACTGCAGACATCGTAGCGATATGACTGAAAAATTGTTAAAGGTACGTTAAAAGTCCAAATCAGACTCACACGCTTCCATGTGCTGGAGAAATGGGTTTAAACTATTCCAAATTACATTGATTTTAGCGGTTATTAAAATAGAGAAAATAATTTTGCCAGAGTAGACAAAATAGTATTTTCTGTAAGTGCGATAAACGAATGATACAGTATTTATATAAATTAATTTTATTTTAAAAAAAGTAGCAAGTTATCGGCTGGATCGTTTCTTTTAATTTACGTTTGAAGTTTTGGAATGAAAATCACCAAGCGGAGCTAGAAGTCATTTGTAGGATGCTTATCTGTAGTAAGGTCAAACTGTATACACTATAACCCAAAGTACTCAGCAATTACACACCAAATAAAGGAAATACAAGGTATTTGTATAATAAATAACTTGGATAACTAGTGAGGAAAATCTGGGAAATTATTTTCTTTAAATTTCAAATCCTGGAAATTATTTTCCTTTAAAATTCAAACCCTGTGTAAAGTACGAAATTGTAGAGCGGAACCACAGACAAAGAAATTGTAAAGGGTGATAAGTCTTCATTGTGCTTTTATGCAATGAAGAGTTACTTACCTTAGTAGTAGTATACATATTAGCAGAGTGGACCTAAATAATGAATGAGAAATTTTAAACTGTAAAACAAATTGTACAAAGTATTTAATTATATTTCCTTGTTTAAGAAAATCTCACAAAGAAATTGTATGCTTTTAAAGATATTTGACAAAACATATGTATGAAAATGAACCACGTACCACAGAAAATTAACGGCGATTTGAAAAATATATAACAATATTAACATCTTTAATGAACGGGAACCGCTTTCTTGTCAATATGTTTCATTCATACAGCAAATACACTATGCTACCAGATAATAAATATAGCTCCGTTTTAGAAAATAGTTTCAAAAACACTTACACATACACACATTACAAAACATTCGTGATATATGTTGCTATGAGAACGCAAGAAGCATTACAGGAAGTCAGAAAGATTCAGAGAAGAGCTTGTCTGGTGTTTGGTTCATAGTATAAGAGCCACGTGAAACGGGAAAGAAAATAAATAAAGGACAGGCTGATATCATTTCAGCCAATGTTACAATGTGAACGCAAAAGAAGCACTCTAGTCAGCCAGAAAGACTCGAGAGAGAATATAACCTTGTGTAGGACTTGCACACAAAGATGCTGGATGATTTTTGAGCACAATACTGACTATATCATGCTGTGAAAATCAGAGTTACGTGCGTTCCGAAAGTCACCTTGTCAGCCGACACTGGCTGGCCTGGTTGGGTACAGAACCTGCAAGTCCTAAAATCTACCACTTGTGCGCGTGACAAGATAGCAACAACGATAAAAAATGACCAAATAAAATGCACACTTTATGGAGCTCAAAGTCCAATCTTAGAGGGTAAAGATCTGCCATATGAAAGTGGCAATCCTATCTCTCTCCATCTCCTCCTAAAAACAAGAACAGTAGGGTGGTGGTGGCAAGTTATGTACGTCAGATATAACTACCCCCAAGGACGGAATCCACAGAGAAGGAGGCGGCCATTTGGTCAAATTTTATGATAAATGGCAAAGATTACCTGTCAGAGAGAACGTGCATACAAATTCAAAATACTTGACCACACGTTGAAATATTTCTAGTAAAGTAAATCATAATGAACACGTTGATGCTTGATGTATCAATAAAAAGGAAGTGAAAAAGTTACAACCACCTTTAACGCGTGTTCCAACTAGAAAATAATGAAACATAAGTTAAACAGAGTCACAAAGAAAAGATTTTAAACGTTTTTATAAAGCACGTATGTTGCGGTTGTAGTTCTCAAGGTGTGTTGAGTCTCTTATTGACGTTGAACCATATTTGAAGATCATTTGAAAGCTTTGACAATTTGATTCTATAAAATTACAACTATATTTAACGGTCAGATTTATAAAGGCACTCGTGATTTGTGAGTAAAGCAATTTTATCTTCAGAATAAGAATGCTTTTGTTATGCTATGAAATCTAGTTTAAATACACAAAGACAGTGTATGTATGTATACAATACAAGGAACTAAATACATTCCATAACGGCTTTGCAACTTAAATCAATTTAATCCAAAAGTTTGCGAATGAACAGATTGAATTATTTTATAATACAGTGGAAACATTACATGACTAGTGTATGGAGAATATAAACAGAAAAAAGCAAAACGTGTGATATTAATAGAGGAAGACGAAAAACATTTAAATTCAATATATACATGCAATATCATGGAAAACAATATCGAACACAGTACGCGAGTAGGATCACTTAACAGGCGAGAATACAAGTAAAATTAACGAATACAATTTAAATTACAAACATACGAAACACATGCAATTCTTTATTTACTACTTGTCTGTTTTACAGTTCTCTATTCGTGAAGATATTTGTGAAAGAAATTATCCAGATGAAGAAGTAAAATTCATTACGAACAACTTCGAGAAATATCTTTCAGTTCAGTTAGCAAGGCGTTTTGAATTGATAGGTTCATGAAACTTGAAAGGGCAATGAACTTTTATATGACACATACATGGGGCAATACCTTGCAGTCATACAAGCATTCCACAACGATAACAAATTTACAGAAATTCAACATATACAACAATTGCTTATTTAATAAGAGTAAAAATTATCAGGAATGAATTTAATCAGATCGTATATCACACGATTGTAGCATCAAAATAAATAAAATAATGTTGTATACGATTATGACAAGCCTTTTCTGATTGAACAATGACAACACATCATCTTACGGTAACGTAAGCATGACAAGGGCAGCTTGTGCCGAACATACAAACACCTATTATTGATATGAAAACACACGACCAGTTTGTTTTATTTATTGTTCTGGCGATTGATTTCTTTGATCTTATTTTGCTTTGTTTGGTTATATTTTTTTATATATTTTTTTTCAATTTATATAATTTATCCCAGGGATCACCATTTTATCTTCGAGTAAGTACTTTGTATCGTAAGTCTTGTTCAATAGAAAAATTAGGCAGATGACAACCATGTAGACAAAAAGTTTTTGTATTCAGTCTCTATACAATTGAATGCAAGGAGTATACTTTATTACGATGTTATGAGGCTATTTCAGATACATTTATTTAGGCATAAGGCATGTTAGTTTAGCTAATTATATCGAAAGACACTAAATAAATATAATTTTAATGAGCATCAGCATTTGCTTTGCTTTTGTGTTTAACGTGAAAACTTTTGGTTGAACATGAACAAATTTAAGATCATTAATTCATTACAATCGAATCTCTTATCGTATATACTCCTCAGATCCAGCTACTTACAGTGGTAAAGATATAACGGCTACCAGTCTAAAATTGCTAACAGCTGTGTTACTGCCTCCTGTTTGCGTATATAGTTTATCTTGATACTTAGTGTCTTGTGCAAACTGTTGTTTTGCTTGTAATATGAGATCCCAGAAATAAGAAATGTTTCGCAGATCATCTATAGTTACTGATATTGTTCTATTGCTGTGCTTCCACATTATTATGAATCACTTTTTCAGCTTTTCTCATATAGCATCTAAACATCCCTAAAGCTCATTCTAGAGAAAGCGTCGTTGAAGTTGTTTTGGCTGCTATGTTCGTTATTGTCGATCTAAAAATATTGTTGAAAAAGAACGCAGTTTTTGTATATGTATTTGCAATTTGCTGATTGTGAAATGATTCTGAAGTAATCGTATCGTAATATAAACAAAATGTATTCATGTTCCTGGTTAACGTCTTCTATCACTTCAGTGTTTTTTTTTTTTTGTTTTTTTTTGGCAAATACTAACTTAAATATGAATTCCTGTGGAACTTGTATAGTTAAAATTTAAAATGATCTGTGGCAATGTGAAAGTCTAATGCTAATGGAAATTTTGTACTATAGACTACAAATTGAATAGCTTGTTTGCCAATGTTTTGTGCATTAGCCCATCCTAATTTTGATTTTATAAAACGTTCTACTCGTTATACTTTGGTCAGTTCTGTTTCTTCAAAAACGCAGGTAACCACAAATCTTAACATGTCATGAAAATGATATGATCAGTTAGCTTGAAAAGACTAACTGGAATAAAGTGAGATCTCCTTCACAAAGCATTCTACGTAAACTGGTGGACACCAGGGGCGCTCGCAGAATTATTAGGGTGTGGGGAACAAATATGTAGTGGTCACCTATTACGTTTTGCGTTTTACGGATGTAGGCCAGAACAGGTTTGGAGGTGAAATCCGGGCGCCTGTGGTGATCACATTATTATTAGCATGTCTTTCAACCTTTATATCCGACGATATTGAAAAAAGTACCTAGTCCAATCAAACTATTTGAACTGAGCTTTGGAATTGCTAGCTGTAGAGATTATTCAGGTTTAATGTTACTTGGAGTATATGTGATGCAATGATGTGCTGGACTGGGGTTACTTGCCTCCACGTGGTAACTTGTCCTGCATGTAGGCAGTACTGTACTTGCTTACACTAACATTTTACTATCACTGTTATTATTTATGTAGCAAAAAATAACAAGTGACACCTGCCGAGCACACTCTGTTTATGGTGCTGAAAAAAAACGATTAGTTTGTTTGATTTTTTTAAAAAAAGCGTCGAAGTAATATACCAATTAAAACCCATCACAAGTACAATAACTGTGCACTCGTATTGTGCCTGTTCATCAGAAGATTGAAAGGAATTACTTACCTTTGGCGGTCGTGGTGTTTTGGTATATATATATATATATATATATATATATATATATATATATATATATATATATATATATATATACACTGGAGTTGGAAGATGCAAATAAAGTGAAAACATTGTCTGACTTAATTTTCAAATTCACAATCATCAATTCTTGTTCCCTTAATTGTTCGTTCAAGTAATGCAATGTCTTGACTCTGTTTTGATTGAACAATGTGGTTTTTATAGTCTGTAATTTTATTGCTGTATCGTGCTCTGTCATTCTTTTCCAGCTCCAAGTAGATCCCATAATTTGAACTGCTAGTTACTTTAGTAGTATACATATATGAGGTTCCTCTCTCAGAGACCCCCTACCCCTCCAAAACGTTATACGTTAAAATTTTTGTCAGCAGCCTTTTTTTAGCTCAAAATGATGACTTTCATATGATAAGGCTTTTCTAACATATTTCTGACAAAATTTGTTTTGTCGGGGTAGGGGGTCCCTGAGAGAGGAACAACTCATATATGTATGCTACTATTACCTCTAGAAATAAAGTTGTTACTTATAAAGTTTAGACAAATTAATTAGAGATTGAAAATATTATATATAATGTATCACTATAATCCAATCCGACATGTTGGATTTGATCTGACAAACAAATTTTGTAAGAGATTTAATTCAATCAAATCAGCCTCAACCTGTACTGGTATAAAACCTAAAATAATAAGCGATTGTATTAAAAAAGTTGGTTATTATATATCGCCAAAATATGGATCAATATGGTTATTCGAGACTGAAAATGATATGAGAATAAGAGGTTGGGCAGAAGATGTGATGACATTTATTGACAATATGGTTGATATTTTATTTGATAATGATATTTCTAAACATCTACAGTGTACGTAAGCAAGGTTCCTATCTCCGAGACCCCTCCAAAACTTTCTATGTTTTATTAAAAATATGTTAGAAAAATATTTTTACTTACCTGTTTATATAATCCTATAACAGAATGGCTGTGAAGAAAATTCTAACTGCTTTTTATATTATTATTCTGGAAAAATATGTCGCAAATAACCTTGATTCCAGTAGGAATTTAGGAAAATCCATTACAAATGACCTATTTTTAACCTTGATTCGTGTAGGCGTTTAGGAAAATCCATTACAAATATATTTGACCTTGATTCCAGTAGGCGTTTAGGAAAATCCATTACAAATGACCTGATTTTGGCGTTATATTTTAGGAAAATCCATTAGAAATTCCCTATTTTTCAAAATGATTACATGATCTAGTTATTATAGAAATTCCGTGTGGGCATGTAATATATTATGACGCTGTGATTGATTTTTATTCACAGCAATGGCAAATATATTAGTTGCGTTCAAACAAAGGAAACAGTGCTCAGATATAGACTGCAATTTATTTTTCATAAACCAAAGTATTTTATCATTTACTCGTACATGAAAACATTGTTTTAATATATTTTCACAGAATATTAAGTAGTATGTGAATGAGGTTTTGAGACACTTTTATCTGTTTCCATGGATCAAACATTTTTATTGTGAAAAAAATAATTAACAGGTAAGTGAAAACATTATTTGAGATTATTTTATTTTATATCCTACCATTACTATACTTTTTATGATAATCTTTTTCATATCTGCTGACTCTCATTGGTAGAATATCTGTTAACATACTGTCAATAATACGGAACTCGCATATTAAATTGTCCATATCATATTTTATACCACGCAAATAAGATCGTATTTGATCAAGTAATTTTTTATAGGTTATACTTGCTGTTTTACAAGCATTTCTTTTAGCTGCAAGACGAGGCTCAATTTTTTTTTATACGCTGTTCCAAGAGAAACACCAACGCCGGATATTATTAACAAAAACGGGTTTAATGATGCTCCACTTGAAATTATACCAGAGCTAGTCATTAACAATGGCAAATATGATATCACTCGAAGTATTCTGTTATAGTATTTGAAACATTTTTTCACGCACCAAAGTTTTTTATGATAATATCTGTAATATTACATTAGAGCGTCCACATCTTGTTTTGGAATTTTATCTGAAATATGATTAAAATCAACTATATTTTTTTTCATTATATAATATATGTTTACAGATTTTATGCAATAGTGTCAGTCCCTGGGTTTGATTTATTATAATTAACTTAATCGAGGTGTTTCAGCGACAAATTCCAGACACCACCAGTAAGACGTTGCGGTTACAAATTTTTTATCAGATGGTGTCAGTAAAAATATTTCTTCGGCATCTTTATTTAATATAATAGATACAGTTCCAGAAAAACTATCGATTGAATGACGCCATAGATATGTGGTAAATATACTAAATTTTGCATCGCTAAATATGGACAGCCTATATATACCAGTGACTTCTGCGGTATGTTTGATAGTGTTATTTTGTGGTGTCCATGTTGCTGATCCTGATGCTACTGTGTATACCATATTGATGATCTGCTTGTGAGGAATTTTAGTAAGTAACTCTGTTACTAGATTTGTTTTTTCAATGATATTAGGAATTTCCGCTAACAATATCGTTTAGTTTTGTGTTAATGTCAGCGAGTTTAATATCTACAACCGCTGGATTTCCAAAAAATTCATTAATAGATTTGTTTATATTTCTACGAAAATTCAAGAATGTTTGTATGTGATTGGAAAAATCAGTTCTAAATGCGTTAATTCCATCGCTTATTAGAATATTAATATCGTCGACGTATTTTTTTGTTGCTGCGTCAAAATCTGTTTCTGGTGTTCTGAGATCATTAATACCATTATTATTCATATTGAGAAATGCACGCATTATACCACCGCGCACTAACACATACTTAGATTCTTGATCATCGACGTATTTTTTTTGTTGCTGCGTCTGATTCTGCAGCTGGGTCTCCAAGGTATGTAATTTTTTTTCCTAACATGATAATATTACCTGTAACTGTCCCACCTATTTTATCAAGTTTGTTATCATCAACATACTTTAACTGCAAATAACTTACCGCTTGAGTTTGATTTAAGTTTGCTGGTGGATACCTGGTCTCCAAATTTATAATTTTTTTTCCTGACATATCTAAGTTACCGCTTAAAGTTCCGCCGGCCTTGTCTAACTTGCTGTCGTCAACTGATTTTAGTTGTGCATAACTAACACCTTGTGTATCAGCAACTATCAGTGGCGGATAATCTGTTTCTAAACCTAGTACTCGTTGATTTGACATAAACAAGTTTCCTGTCATTGTGTCGCCGGATTTTTTCAGGTAACCTGATAAATCAACCTTACCGTCTGTTATTGTTGTACTTTCAGCCGATGAATCTCCTACTAATATTCCAAATTTTGTATAATAGCTCATTATTTATTTATAGTCTGACAATTCTTTTATATAACATAAAATTGTTTAACAATAATGGCAAAATCGTCGATATTAAATTTTGATACAGAGCGGTTGGTGAAACATAAACATAACAATGAACTTCCAGATTGTCATTATCTTATTGTTGGAAGAACTGGATCGGGGAAAACAAACTTGCTTATGAATTTACTTCTCGGAGATAATTTTAACTACGATCGCATTTATATTTACACGATTAACCCGCAGCAAGATAAATACGAGCTTCTTAACAATTATAATGACAAACTTCGTGATGATCTTGAGGCTGGCGAAGATTTTTTTATTTTAAAATAACCATAAGAACTTGTTACAGTTAATCAACTTGATTCGTCTGAACACAAGATAGTTGTTTTTGATGATATTCCGCTAAACAATGAAGAAATGAATAAAATAAGATCATATTTTTCATTATCACGTAATAAGAAATGTAATTCTCTTATCTCGCCCAGGGTTTTTATAATGTTGACAGATTTATTAGGCGAAATACTGGTTGTTTTATATTATTTCCAATACTGGACAATGTTGATGTTAGAAATATCGCGAACGAGCAATGTGGTGATGTAACAAAAGATAAATTTATTGAATTATATCATAAAGCAACGGCAAATAAATATAACTCTTTTTTGTTTGATAAATTAACAAATGATACGAGTAAAATGTTTCGATGTTGTATTGAAAAATATCTACAATAATTTTTATACAGAATAGTATATAATTAGTGGAAAGACAAGCAAAGTACAGAAAACATATAGAAAATCTAAAAAAAACTTGCGCAATCTCAATCAAAATTTAAGCAGCAAGTACAGCAAGCACGACGTGGTCAAGTGGTTGCAGCAGAAGCAACAGCCGCCGCTCTCAAACCAGTTACTGAGGCTTTACTTGGAAAACAACCTGAAACTAAACCATTATCAGAAGAAGAACTTAAATAATTACAAGAAAAAGGTTTACTCGGACTAGTTAAAGAACAACAAGAAGCAGCTGCTGGAAGAATTATTGCTAGATCTGATGTGGAGAGAAAAAGATTAGCTGAGGAACTTACAGCGCATATAGTTAATCCTGTTGCAAGACAAGCTGAAATAGATCGGCTGATAAATGATCCACTAACACTTGAACAAAGATTAGCAACTCATATAATAGTTGGATCGATTGAAAGAAAGTTAGAAGAAAAAAAATGAAAAAATCAGAAGAAATGTTAGAGGATATTTTTACTGAAGAAAAAGCTAAAAAAGAAGCATGGAGAAAAGAACATGGATTAGATATGCAAGACAAAAAAAGATTTGACTCTGCTTTAGAAAATATAAATGGCAAAACAGCAGATTATGAGTATAAAAATTTTGATGAAAAATATGATTTTAAAGCTGTGAGAGTACGAGTTGTTAGAAAAGATGATTACGAATTAGAAAAAAAAATTGAAGATCTAAAAAAATAAAAGAAGAAAGTAAGATACATCTTAACGATGTAAAACTAGAAAATGAAAGCTACCGCGCCAGTATTAACAGATATCGACATTGGATTATTGCTGATCTTTATATCAAAGTTATTAGTAAAATAAAAGAAAACCGATACGAAAATGCTAACCAAAGTTTCAGTACCGAGGCAAAAAATCTAGATGAAAAACGTATGAAAGCTGATACAGTTGTCTCAAAGGATATTGATCCTATTGAAAGACAAATCGAATTAAGTCGATTGGTTGATGATTATAAAGAACTTGATAGAATGTTAGCTGAAAAAAAAAGGAACTGGAGTTAGAATATTTTCATCAGTTACTGAAATGATAGGCAGATTAATGTTATTGATATCATCAAAAGAAGCTGGAAAAGTTGGTGCTGAAATTGACAATGAAATTATTGACATACTTGATAATTTGAGATCGGGAAATTTATTTACATCTGACGAATACAAAACTTTACACCTTGATTTGATACAAATCAAGGCGATTTAATCGCGGCGATTTAATTTTATAAATTTGTGTAATGATTTAACATAACAATTTTATATTAAAAAAAATGTCAGCAACATTATTACTAGACTCTAGTCAATCTGATAAAAATAGCGCAAATTTTTATGTAAAGTATATTCCGCCAATAGAACTAGATCGTGAAAAACAATGTGAAATTGGACTAATTTCCTGTACTTGCTGGAATTCTATGCCTAATGTAAAAACTGGAGTAAATGATGAATTTACATTTACTGTTCCTATACGTACTTCACCATTTGTCACGTGCAAAACAATTAAAATTCCACAAAGAGCTTATAATATCACTAATTTAAATAAAATAATAAAAGAACTTATAACAAAAAATAAAAGTATAGCTGATAATTTTGAGCTTACACCAAATTATAATACTTTACGCGCTATAATGAAATTAAAAGATATAACAGTTAGTCTTGTATCGCAAACAAGTATCGCACCACTAATAGGATTTTATAATTATGTATATCCTGCTCTTGATCTTGTTAATCCCGAAACGTATGACGGCCAACTGCCAGTAAATATAACTGAGGTAAACGCAATATTGGTAAATTGCTCTATTGCATCTGGATCTTATTCAGCCTTAGGTAGTAAGGGACAAACGATATATAGTTTTTCACCAGACGTTCCACCTGGTTCTTTTATACAAATTAGTCCACGTCAGGTTATTTATTATCCGTTAAACGTTGAAAGTCAAATAACAGAAGTAAATATGCAATTGACAGATCATTCTGGAAGACAGTTATATTTTAACAATGAAATTGTTACTTATTATTTACACTTACGCAAACAATAGTAAACATATTTTATAAGAAAAGCTAAAAGATTTTTAGTAATACGAAAGATTTGGAAGTAAAATTATGCAACCTCAGATATAATGAAACAGAGAAAAAAGTTTATCGAAGAAAAATAGTAGGAGGATTTTTGGGAAATATATTTGCTAAAATTATAGAAAATGCTCCAGGAATAGCTCATAAAGTTGCACCAATTGCACTTGACGCATCGAAAGCTTTTGCAACTGGAGCTGCATCTGCTGCTGGAACTGCTGTGGGACAAAAAATAGCTGATAAAATAAAAAAAACAGACAATCAAACAAGCTATTTCGGAAATCACACCAACAAAAGAAACTCAATGCGCAATGATAACAACGACAAAAAAAACTTTTATCACCGCAAGGAGAACAAATTATACAAAAATTAATATCTAAAGTAACAACACCGCAATAATTTTGTATAACCTAATAAATAAAAAAATGTCTGTAAAAAATTATCTCGATTTAGCAGAAATTTATGACACAGACGACACAGTAACAGAATTTGAATATGTTGAATATCTCGATGAAAATTCTAACGAACCTAATAAAGCTGGCGTAAGAACATTTAATACTCGAGACGAGGACGTATTTCTACTTCCTCATAAAGCAATGTTGGAAGTTCGTGGCCGGATTATGACAGCACCTGCCGCACCTGCCGCAATTGCCGCAATTGCAGCTAACTTAGAAGTAGCACTTTTAAATGACGGTTGGTGTTTATTTAAAGGTGCTCGATATCAGCTGGCCAATCAAACTGTCGAAGATATTTCAGGTCACTTACAAGTTGCAAGTACAATATTAAATATTATTTCGTTTTCTGACGACTCAACTGCAACTAATATGATGTGGTTTAAAGATACTGGAATTGCTACAGCAGGATCTGGAGAATTTATTTTAATAAGAGCATTAGCTGCTGAAGCTAATGCTGCTGCAGATGTTGTAATTGTGAGAGATTTTCTTATTGCTAATGCTGCCAATTTTGGTATTGACCCACCAGATGCAGCCGCTAATGCAGACGCTACAAGAGTCTCACTTACTGCCGCTTGTAATAATCTTGATATAGCCGCACCAGGAGCAGCTGCTGACGGAACTGCAATGTTAAATTTAGTTAACACGAACGTTAACGTAAAAAATGTACGTTACAATGAAGGTCATGTTAAGAGAAAGGCACTTGCAGCAGGATCACGTCAAATTACAATGATGCTGCCACTAAGTACAATATTTGGCTTTTGCAGGGATTACAATAAAGTATTTCGTGGAGTTAAACATACTCTTTTAGATCGATCAGAACAAAACGACTGCCTGTTTAGATCAGGTGGAGCTGATGTACAATTTGTCATAAACAAACTTGCACTATGGATGCCAAGAATCACTCCGTCAATCACTAAAATGGCGGAATTAAATGATATGCTGGAACTACACACAAACAGAATTTATTTTCAGCAACATAAAATATATCAAACAGCAGTTCCGAATACCACCGACTACACATGGCGAGTCACAACGACACCGACTGAACAAAACCCACGGCTTATTTGTTGTATTTCAGAGACAAGCTCGACGTAATAACCAACAACAAAATAATGCGATATTTGATAGCGCTGATGTTAGACGAATATATGCTAGAATAAATTCAAAGCAATATCCAGAACGAGCGATACAATGCAATTTTGCAGATGACGCTAATAAAAATATTACTCGACCGTACATGTATTTACTCGACGCACTGGAAAAATATCAAGATGTTGGAGATGGATCTCAGATATCAGTAGAGGAATTTCGTACACTTTATCCGATATTTTATTTTGATGTTAGTAAACATAGCGAGCGAGCTGTAGACAGCACAGCTGATATTGAAATTACTTGGACACTAGGAGACGATCCAGCTGCACCATTTTATGTATATGCGTTAGTAATAAGCGATAGATTTATAACAATTGACTCTGCTGGAGGTAAAATGTCATTACAAGTTTAAAGTGCTTTGCACTTTACCTTAAGTTTAATCTGTAACTTTAATAATAAGATGACAAAATATATTGTAAAAGAAATATATTTTACTGATGGTCAAGTTAAAAAATTAGCAGCTGCTGTTGCAAAACAGAGGCAGGTTTCATTAAAGGTCAACCCTAACACCAAAGCAGGTACTTTAACAAAATTAATGTTAACCAAAAAACAAGTAAATAAATACGAGCGCAAAAAACCTTTTGTTTTAAATTTAAGTGCTGCACAAATAACTGCAATGTCAAAACAAGGTGGTTTCTTCGGTCCGGCACTATCTGTAATGGCCAGAACGTTAATACCTAAAATTTTGCCAGTGTTAGGTACATTAGGATTAGCAGCAGCGTCTGGAGCAGTATCTGGCGCAACGAAAAAGGCAGTTGAAGGTCATGGAATCGTTCGCGGCATTGGTATAAAGAAAATTTTCGTATGAATGTAGATGGTAATAATTTTATGTGACTGATAAATATAATGCCTAAACGAAAAACAGCAAAAAGAAAGACGACGAAAAAAAGACAAGAGAGAGGCGAAAAGGTGGATTTATTCCAATAGCCCCGTTACTAGCAGGATTGGCGGGAAGTTTATTGCCAAATCTGTTAGGAGTAGGACGAGGACTAATGTTGCCAGGAACAAGGAGATGAAGTCTGCGTTAAGTAATTTTGATATACTTGATAAACTAAAAAAAGTTAAATATTTCAGTGGAGTTTATTCTAAATATGAACTTACGGCGATTCCAATGACGCCAGGTTCGTACGTTATAAATATACAAGATTTTAATGACGGATCTGGCACACATTGGGTAGCTGTTTTTGATAACAATTATTTTGACTCGTTCGGAATTCCACCAAGTGACGCAGTAAAAAAATATCTGAGTAGAATTCAAGAGACAAAATCTTCAGATACGAAGTCTCTTACGAGAATAATAAATTATTCATCTAATCAAATTCAACCAATTGGAACTTCCGCTTGTGGATACTATTGCGTAATGTTTATTAAACAGATGACTGAAAATCCAGATTTTTTAAAGTTTATTTTACAATTTGACAAACAACCTTCTCACGCTAATGATGAGATTGCATTAAATTTTATCTAAACTCACTGACATACAATGTCAACATATTGTCTTAAATGTAAAACTAAAACAGAAAATAAAGATGAAAAAACAGAAAAAACAAAAAATAATAGAATAATGCTGAAAAGTATTTGTGCAATCTGTGGGAAAAAAAGTATGTTTTTGCCAGCAACAACGTTGTCTAGAGCGGGTTATCCAGAAATTATTTTAGTAGACGACTGAAACAATATTATTATAAATCTGAAAAAAAATTCAATTTTTGTGTTTTCTGACCAATTTTGCCTGTTTTTTGGGGAAAATGGTTTAAAAAAAATCAGTCCGATTTCTTATTTTTTGAGGGTCAAACCTCAAGCACTTTTCAATATAAATTTTCTCATTTTTTTATATTTTCTTCCAAAAACGAGCAAAATCAAACAAAAAGCAACAAAAAATTAACGAAAAAACAAGAAAAATCGGACAAAAAAAGGAAAAATATCAAAAAATATAAAAATTTATATTGAAAAGTGCTTTAGGTTTGACCCGTAAAAAACGAGAAATCTGACAAAAAAATCGCTAAAAAAAACAGGCAAAATGGTCGAAAAAACGTCAGAATTTGACAAGAAACAGGTAAAATTTAATTTTTCAGAAATATTTTCAGATTTATAATAAAATTATTATTTTCTGAAAAATTTGTCATGTATAAAATAAATAATGACGTGCGATTGTGATAGAGATTTATGTCTCGAGCAAAATAAAATTGTTACATATTGTCAGAAATGTAAAAACAGAGAAATAATTGGAACAGGTATAGATATACATAAATTTATTGGAAAATTGCCGAAACATAAAGGCGGTTGGACATTGCCAGGCCATAAATATACTGGACCTTATAATCCTCTTGATAAACAACTTGACGAAAACGATAATCCGCTGCCAGGACAAGAGCCTTACAATCAAATTGACGCAATAGCAATGCGCCATGATATCTGCTACAGAGATATTGATTTTCCAGACAGCGAACAAATAAGCATAGCTGCGATAAAGTAATGTTAGACGAACTTCGTGATATGAAACCTGTAAATATGCGAGAACGTGTTGACCGAAGGCTGGTCCAGGGTTTTATTGGAGCAAAATATAAATTAGGTCTCGGAAAAAAGGAATTATATGATGATCTTGCCGTAGAGTTACATAGACCTAAAAAAAAAGTTTCTGCGACGTAAAGTTGTCGCAAATGCCGTTGATGATATCTGGGCGATAGATTTAGTTGATATCTCAAATCTAGCTCAATTTAACGTTGGCGCTGATGGCGCTCCAAAGAGATATCTTTTCAATGTTGTAGATGTTTTTAGCAAATACGCGTTTAGTATACCCGTTTCGGATAAAACAGGAACATCGATGACTGATGCATTAAAACAAATAATAACAACTACAGAAAGAAAACCAAATAGAATCTGGACTGATCATGGAGCGGAGTTTTTTAATAAAAAATTTGGACAATTTTTAGAGCAAAATAACATTAAAAAATATGTCACAGGAAATGAGGGAAAAAGCGTCATCATTGAAAGATTTAATCGCACGCTCAACGAAAAAATTCAAAAATATTTGACAGCTAAAAATACGAATAAATATATTGACAATTTACAGAAAATTGTTGACGAGTATAATAACACGAAACACAGATCCCTCTCGCTAGGCAAAAGTAAAATGTCGCCAAACGACGCGATTGCAAATCCAATATTAGCAAACGAAAATATGTACCGCAGACATAAATTTAAAGTTGGTGATAAAGTTAGGATTTCTTTGACGAAAAAAACATTTGAGAAAGGATATACTCATAACTGGAGTGAAAAAGTATTTGTTGTTGATAAAGTACTTTTAACAATACCAGTTACATTCTCGTTGAAAGATTTATTAGGTGAGCCTATAACTGGCAGTTTTTACGAGCAAGAACTTCAGAAAACAGAACAAGATATATTTGTTATTGAAAAAGTTATCAAAAAGCACGGCAATAAAAGTTTAGTCAAATGGCGTGGATATGGCGATAAATTTAATAGCTGGGTACCAACTAAGTCGATCAAATATTATTATAAATTTCTTAGTATTTTATTAGTACAGATTTACATTTTACTGGTTTACATAAAGAAATTAAATGTAATTTTCTTGCATCATCGACTGGCATTAAATTAAATATTTTAACAAAAATAAAATCATATCTTATATTTCTTTGTTGTCCAGTTATTTTTACGTTTAAAAAGGGTTTTATAAGTTGCCAAAATATTTGATGCTCGGCAACAGTAAAATTAAATTTTATTATTTTTTTAGCAATATGGTACTTAACATCATATCGTCCAGTTGTTGGTCTGCTCAAATATTTTTTACTAACAACAACATCATCATCTTCATCGTCGTAGTTATGTAAAATATCTTTCTCAGTATAACCAGCAAATCTGTCATTAGTAATATTTTCTAATGTAAAATTTGAAACTGAAACAAAATCTTCCGAATATAGTTTAGCCAGTCTCTCAATTAGGTTCATTATTATAATAATCTTTTGTCTAATTAATAAATAATAAGATGTTCGGAGAAATAAAATATCATCAAAAAGTTAATATACTAAGTCACAAAGAATTAGCTGAGGCAATTCGAAATTGTTTGTTGGGACATAGTTTTTATTTTGTTGATGTTATGATAACATTAGGCGAATCTGACAAATTTTTATTAACAGCAGCTGACAAAATAAAACTCGACACAAATAAAATGATGACATTACGATTTAATCGCTACGATGTCATGGAATTTAGTCATAACTGTCTTACTCGAAATGATATAGAAAATATTATTAGTTATCGTATCTAAAGATAAATCTGTCAAATGTCAACATTGATGTTGCTGATTATGTTACATTATCAGCTACAAATTTTACTGCACTTGAATGAATTTTATGATATTTTGCCGCAGATGTCATTGATTTAAATTTCATTTCTTCTCCAGTTTCTAGATTTATTGAAATAACTGATCTTTTTAGATTTTTAAAATTATTACCACCACCAATTCCTCTTCTAGTATTTTCTTTTGATGTAACTAGATCTAAATTTTCTAAACGATTATCTGTTTTAATACCATTTTTATGATCAACAACTAAACTATTAGGCATTAGTCCGTTAAAAGTTTCAAACATAAAACAATGAGATTGATAATAAACAAAATTAGTTTTTGTTCCACGTACATTAACACCAAGATATCCACTATTTTGTAAATTTCCAACAATTTTTTTTTTTGTTCTTATATGTCGAATAATTCCTTTATCATTTGCCTCGCATAAATCAAATACTGGATGATGTTGAAATTCATTTTGTAATTTTAAATTTTCAATATTATCATCAGCAACTGCGCCATTTACTCGATAAACTCGTTGTCCTTCTGGAATATCTTTGCGAAATAAAGTATAAATAAAATTTTTTCTAAACATTTCAATTCTTTCTGTATCATCGCCTTTTACTGAAATTAACATACCAGCCGGTGTTGATGATATGCCAACAGATTTTTTAGATTCTATATTAATAACAGAACCTAACATATTTGCTGCATATAAATTGTACTTTGGATGTACATGATAAAATTCTTGCTCTTCCGCCGTCATATCAATCTATCTCAAAATTTCTGTCATTATACTATAAGGTTTTTCATATCTCTAATTAGGAATCTTAAAAAATTCAATTAAATATTAAAATATTACTATATATAATGTTAAAATTGCGAGATATTGCTAAAAAGAACATTATCCAATCAGAAAAAATTGCTTCAGCATCTTCTGGTTATGATAACAGTTACAAACTTGATGATCAAAAAATTTTAGCAAATTTTAGCTCCACAAATTTATTTCATCTTTTACAACCAGTTATAGCTCAAGAACTTGCGGCTCATAAAAGTATCAGACTTATAGTCCAATATCATACGATTTTATCAAAGTTTCATGCAGTTGATGATATACTTGATGTAATTTTTGAAACAAAAAGTTTTGACAGCGAGATTTCAGAACCATATTTAACAGCTAAATCGAGAAAAATATTAACTGGAACAAACATTGCTATGGTCGCCGATGAAATACATCAAGAAATAAACAAAAAATTAGAAGAATTTACTTCATCAGGATCAGGTTGGAAATTTGAAATGATAAAAGAAGTTTTATTTCACACAGCAAAATATAACGTACTTCGCGGTAGTTTGTACGTCGATCTCCCACAAAAAATTAAAAACAAAAAATACTGTATAAATGTCAAAAACAATGATGATAAATGTTTTCAATGGTCTATTCTTTCTGCGATGTTTCGAAAAGAAAAAAATGCTGATCGAGTTAACAAGTATTTGCCATACAAAGACTAACTAAATTTTTTAGTAATAACTTTTCCAGTAGCAGCAAATCATATACCAAAGTCTGAAAAACAAAACAGTATCTCAGTAAATGTTTTCGGACTAGATGAGCGAGAAAACGTTTACCCGAGATATATCTCAGAAAATGCTACACAAAATACAATAAATTTATTATTTTATCGGGGACATTATTGTTGGATGAAAAACTTTAACGGCCTAGTTGGCAGACAGTACAGTAAAAATAAAAATAAAAAAATATTTCTGCTACCGTTGTTTACAAGGTTTTTCTAGCGATGAAAGACTGCAGGAGCATCTCAAATACTGTGTCAATGTTCAAAGAATAAGTATGCCTAGCGAAAAAGAAAAAATATTGAAATTTAAAAATTATGATCATAAACTAAATATTCCTTTTGTTATTTACGCTGATTTCGAGTGTCTACTCGTTCCTGTGGTTGGAGCAGAAAATAATCCGAATAAATCAAGTACTAGAAAAATACAACAACATATTCCTTGCGGAGTAGCTTATAAAGTAGTTTGTTGCGCTAACGATAAATTTTCAACTCCGATAAAGTTATATAGAGGTGAAAATCCTGCCGTATGGCTATTAAAAAATTTAATAGACGAAATTAATAAAAATTTTAATAGATTATTTAAAACAGCTCCGATGAAAATAACGTCTAAACAACAACTCGATTTTGATGAGGCAGTTAATTGTCATATTTGTGAAAAGTTACTGGTAGACTCCAACGGAGTCCGTGATAAGGCGCGAGATCATTGTCATTTGACCGGCCAATATCGTGGAGCAACTCATAACAGCTGTAACTTAAAATTTCATGCTCCAGATTTTATTCTCGTAGTTTTATATAACTTTCGTGGCTATGACAGTCATATCATTGTAGAAGCTTTTGGTGATGAAAATATTAAAGCTAAACTAAAATTAAATAACGTAATAAAATGT
This sequence comes from Megalonaias nervosa, assembly GCA_016617855.1. Classification (NCBI taxonomy): domain Eukaryota; kingdom Metazoa; phylum Mollusca; class Bivalvia; order Unionida; family Unionidae; genus Megalonaias; species Megalonaias nervosa. The sequence continues at coordinate 20,012 of JAECUM010063059.1, forward strand.
ATTCCAAATAATTTTGAAAAGTATATGTCAGTGACGCTCGGTAAATTACGTTTTATTGACAGTCTGCAATTCACATTAGTATCATTAAAAGATCTTGTAAAAAATGTTGTAAAAGCTCGTAGCAGTTTTGATAATCTGCGAAGTTGCTTCGGTGAAAACTATATCGATCTGACAAAAAAGGTATCTTTCCGTACGAGTATCTCGACGATTGGAGCAGATTTAATGAAACTTCTCTTCCCGATAAAGATAAATTTTACTCGCAACTCAAAAACAAAAATATCACAGATGACGAATACAAATATGCACAAGATATTTGGAATAAATTTAGTTGTAAAACATTTGGTGATTATCACGATTTATATTTGAAAACAGATGTTTTATTACTAGCAGATGTTTTTGAGAGTTTTCGTCGGGTAAGCTACAGCAATTATGGATTAGACCCCTATTGGTATTATTCCTCACCTGGATTATCTTGGGACGCTCTACTAAAAACAAGCAAAATAGAACTGGATCTCTTAACAGATGTCAATATGTTTAACTTTATTGAAAAAGGTATCAGAGGCGGAATTAGTGTTATAACAAAAAAATATGCAGTAGCTAATAACAAATATCTGAAAAATTATAATAAAAATCTCCCATCTAATCATATTATGTATCTGGACGATAATAATTTGTATGAATATACGATGTCAGAACCAATGCCGTGTAGTGGATTTCATTGGATAACTCCAAATCAATTTTTTAAAGAAACTGAAAAAAATCTTCCAGAAGATATTTCATACTTTGTTGAAGTTAATCTAGATTATCCTAGTTCGTTACATGATCTACATAACGATTATCCGTTCTGTGCAGAGTCTATGATGATTAATTATAGTTTATTATCACTTGAACAACGAGCAACGACAACAGCAAAAAATTCGATTGTTAATAAGTTAGTTCCAAATTTGTTTAATAAAAGAAATTACGTTATGCATTACAAAAATTTAAAACAAGCAGTAGATGCTGGACTAATTCTGAGAAAAGTCCATCGCGTGCTAAAGTTTAATCAGTCGAGGTGGATGGCAAATTACATTGACTTAAATACAAAACGTCGTGCTGTGGCTAAAACCGAATTTGAAAAAAACTTTTTCAAGTTAATGAACAACTCGGTGCTTGGAAAGACGATGGAAAATATTCGAAAGCGAGTCAATATTGAATTATTAATGACATAAATCGCAGAAAAAAATTAGTTAACGATGATGGTTTTGTCAGCATGAAAATATTTAATGAAAATCTTGTTGCAATACAACGACGAAAGACAAATTTAAAGTTAGGTAAACCGATTTATGTTGGCGCAGCTGTACTTTATATATCAAAGTAGCTAATGTACGATTTTCACTATAATTTTACCAAAAGCAGTGGCCAGATTCGGAGTTGCTATTTACTGATACAGATTCGCTAGTTTATAATATAAAATGCGAAGATATTTATCAGGATATTTACAATAATAAAGATCTGTTCGATTTATCAGATTATCCAGCATGTAGTGTATTTCAAGATAATTCGAATAAGAAAGTTACTGGAAAAATGAAAGATGTATTTATGTTTACACCGCTTATCGAATTTGTTGGTCTTCGAAGCAAGATGTATTCATTATTATCTGATGCGATCAAGAAAGAGGATAAGGAAGCTAAAAATTTAAAAGGTATTAAGAAAAATGTTGTAAAAAATGAGATTAAACATAGTGATTATATCAATGTCCTTAGAACTTCTGCTCCACATTTCTCTACCATGTGCATATTTAGATCACACAAGCATAATGTTACCACAAATAGAATAATAAAACGTGGATTAACTAATTTTGATGATAAAAGATATTGCAGGGACGGAATTAATACACTAGCGCTTGGACATTATGCAAGTAATTTTATCTAAACATCAGAAATAATGTTTGAAAATTTAACATTAGCAAATGGAGTTAATAGCAAAATAAAAAAATAATGGTCAATAACCAGCAATTATCATTTGAATTTAACGATGAAATTTCAGGTATTTGTTTTAATAAATTTGACAGAATCAAACTCTCCCTTATCAGATCAGACGATAGCAAATATTTTAATTATCTCGAAAGTTTGCGAGACGAGCTTGCACTAAAATATGACAATTTTCATAATCCGATAAGCCAACAACAGTATACAAAAAATTAACATAGACTTAGACCGATCGAAGGTTTTTGTAAAAGGTAGTAAGTATCTTCTCAGTAAGATAGCAATGAAAGAATTATTTGAACGTCGTCGAAAAGTATCCGGTAGAATTAAATTTTATTTGTATAATCATGACAGTACATTATACTTAATAGCGAGTGTTGATATTCTAGTGATAGGCGATGAAATTCTTTAAAAAATTACTGTCTTTCTTCCTTGTATTTTTGTTTTCACTTACCTGTTAATCATTTTTTCACAATAAATTGTTTGATCCATGGAAACAGATAAAACTGTCTCAAATCCTCATTCACATACTACTTAATATTCTGTGAAAATATATTAAAACAATGTTTTCATGTACGAGTAAATGATAAAATACTTTGGTTTATGAAAAATAAATTGCAGTCTATATCTGTGCACTGTTTCCTTTGCTTGAACACAACTAATATATTTGCCATTGCTGTGAATAAAAATCAATCACAGCGTCATAATATATTACATGCCCACACGGAATTTCTATAATAACTAGATCATGTAATCATTTTGAAAAATAGGGAATTTCTAATGGATTTTCCTAAAATATAACGCCAAAATCAGGTCATTTGTAATGGATTTTCCTAAACGCCTACTGGAATCAAGGTCAAATATATTTGTAATGGATTTTCCTAAACGCCTACACGAATCAAGGTTAAAAATAGGTCATTTGTAATGGATTTTCCTAAACGCCTACTGGAATCAAGGTTATTTGCGACATATTTTTCCAGAATAATAATATAAAAAGCAGTTAGAATTTTCTTCACAGCCATTCTGTTATAGGATTATATAAACAGGTAAGTAAAAATATTTTTCTAACATATTTTTAATAAAACATAGAAAGTTTTGGAGGGGTCTCGGAGATAGGAACCTTGCTTACGTACACTGTAGATGTTTAGAAATATCATTATCAAATAAAATATCAACCATATTGTCAATAAATGTCATCACATCTTCTGCCCAACCTCTTATTCTCATATCATTTTCAGTCTCGAATAACCATATTGATCCATATTTTGGCGATATATAATAACCAACTTTTTTAATACAATCGCTTATTATTTTAGGTTTTATACCAGTATAGCTTGAGGCTGATTTGATTGAATTAAATCTCTTACAAAATTTGTTTGTCAGATCATGAATTAAATCTCTTACAAAATTTGTTTGTCAGATCAAATCCAACATGTCGGATTGGATTATAGTGATACATTATATATAATATTTTCAATCTCTAATTAATTTGTCTAAACTTTATAAATAACAACATTATTTCTAGAGGTAATAGTAGCATACATATATGAGTTGTTCCTCTCTCAGAGACCCCCCTACCCAGACAAAACAAATTTTGTCAGAAATATGTTAGAAAAGCCTTATCATATGAAAGTCATCATTTTGAGCTAAAAAAGGCTGCTGACAAAAATTTTAACGTATAACGTTTTGGAGGGGTAGGGGGTCTCTGAGAGAGGAACCTCGTATATGTATACTACTACTTTCTGCTCGGTAGCATGTATTGATTCTTGTAAACGACACAAATTAGATTCCTTTTGCAGATTCAGTGTACGTTGTTCATTTCTAATTCTATCTGTAAATATAGATATAATATCACAATAGTATTTAAACCATAAAGTTGAATAAAGAAAAATTTTATAAGCCTGATTTCTTTTTAATTGAA
>JAECUM010063061.1:0-27799 GCA_016617855.1 Megalonaias nervosa
TATATTCCAGAACAAATCAACTCTTCAACTAAAATTGTTCGCACAGAATATGTGCGCTGACGAAACTGACAAGTATAAAAGTGAAGACAAAACTTACCACTTTCCCATATCAATCGATAGCATTAAATCCCAAATATTCCAATATGGCTAATACTAACCTCATAAATAATACAACTCCAACTTTTGAGATATCACTTTGAACGATTCCCCATGTTTCTTCAAGAATACATTTTTGATCTGCCGTCAAATTTGGAAGCAATTCCCTGCAAACATCTACCGCAGTTACAGATCGTCTACTGTCGTCCAAGTAAGTCCTCTGTTTCTTGGATCTGTCACATCCATATAAACATTCCATTCTTTTAGATGGTTACGTTAGTTCAAAAACAAGATAATCTTGGCATGGTTATTTATAACCATGGTATAATAACAGTCATGATAATCAGATGCTGTCAACATCCTGCAGCAATATATAACGGCACTCCAAAATATCGTTTTCAATGAATTCCTTTTTAGCACTGACAACAAGAAGGGTAAAATATGTTCATTGCAGTCATGCAAATAATCAGCATTGTCTATGGCTTCACTTAACGTCAGCTCTAGAATTTCTATGTACCGGATGCGTGAACTAGCCAATGTCTTACCAATGAATTGATAATAATATGTAACAAAAACTATGGCGAATTTTAAATAGTAGCCATCTAAATTTATATAAAAACTACTGTTGGTTATATTATTTATGATTTAATAAAATTTTGTATCAGTATTTAACGTCACAAAATCTCTATACTGAGGCTGATATGCAAAAATAACCCTTCTGTGGTATTTTTGGTTTCTTCTTATTCCAGGTCTTTACAATGCAAAGGATTTCATAAACTAAAACGTGTCTGTCTTGCATGGAAAATGTATCGCATCCGTAAAATGTATCGCATCCGTAAAATGTATCGCTCTGTATAATCCTGATTCCAGTGCGTTTCTAAAAATTGTTTCTTGGTTTGCTCCTCCTCCTCCTCAATCACTATGTTCTTATTTCAGTGATAAAAGATTCAAACAAGGAAAATGAAAAGAATAATTCATTAGTTACATACAATTTAGCATAGGTCTACATGAGAAGAATCTCTTAGAAGCGCAGCTTCTTTTTGGGAATTCGCATTTAAAAAAAAACAAAAAAAACATACTTATTACAAATAAGGCGCACTCGTCCACAGTCCTTCAACACAAAATTATTTTACATATAATTTTTATTTTTGTTACAGTAAAAATATTATACATACATACATACATACATACATACATACATACATATATATATATATATATATATATATATATATATATATATATATATATATATATATATATATATATATATATATAGTCAAAACTATCAAGGAAGTTCAGATGACTATAAGATTTCAAACATAAAATGTCTTCCAGGCCTTGATAATGTGAAAATCGATATTGTTACGAAGAAAATCTCATGAATTACAGACTCAGAGAATACTAAAGCAAATGCTATACAATTTCTTAATATTTCGGGCTCGTCTAAGCCAATACTGCTGGGAAATTCCCTAACCAAGGGATGTTGAATAAATTCCTCATATGATGTATTGTAGATGAACACACCAAGACAAATGTCAAAATTATTTATAATATGTGTTCGACATATTTCACTCTGTTGTACATTGCTTTGTTCAGCAAATATATGCATGAAATATACACCTATGGGGGAATAACGGCAACATTTAATTTTATCTCGCGCATTATTTCAGTCTGTACAAAAAGTGCGGCTAGGCCGAGTTGTAATGAGAGCGTATATGATTTGTTTTGACATAAAGCGCGCAAAATTTATAGGACATGTTTTGTTCTTTTTCATATTTATAAAATGTTTGTAAGTGAAAATAGTACCTTTAATGCATCCTCCCTTGTTATATATTTGACTGTCTACTTAAATATACTGAGAACATCCTTGTCTCTTTCTGATGGAAGTCGAATACCATTTTGTTCTAAGGCATACGATGCAAAAGACAGAGGATATTCTTACTGTACACGCATACCCTAATTATATTCAGGATCTATAGTTTCATAATCAGATTACCATGACTTCATCTGAATACTTGATCAGAGCTAGTTCTCTAACTAGTTTGCAGAGTGGATGAAACTATTGATAATCACATTGAACATGTTCATATTAATAGATAGATATGGAGAACTGTACCCCATTGTTTGCTTCAGATTTGAAAAGCATAACATAGCAGCACGACAGTGAAGCAAATGCTGAAACCCTTCCACTACCCCTAGCCCCAAAACATCTACACAAGATAACCTGCTCTGATAACGTTACAGTTAGGTCAAAATTCTAGTGTTACAATAATATGACAATAAATATGAAAATGATTTGAAAAACATTTCTGAAGATCAAATGGGAATGCCACTATTAGCATACCTCAAATGAGACAAAGAATTATATCTGGCAAAGCATAACTTAACCCCATACTACTGCTTGATATATAGCGACTATTTAACTAACAGCAGGGAAATGAACAAAGGTAACTCTAAATAAAGATCAAAATAAATGCTGGAATGCAATCTGAGCCACGGCAGAACCAATAACTGATGATGTTTTTTGTTTTTAAATTTAATCTTGTATTCCTGCCAGTGGTAAATACTTTCTGAGAAAATGTGTAATAATATCAGGTATTTGATGAGATAATGGGCTTCAAGGAGATGGAGGCCAGTGTATACTGAAGCAAAATGTTAGAAGGTTTTGGGTAATGCCCGCTGGAATATAGCCCCCACCCCCTCACCTGTCACACTTAACTCAGTAAGTATATTCTTGTCCAACATAAACCTCAAGAGAACTATCGGATTCCATTTATCCTAGCAGAAATGTTTTCCGAACCAAGCCGGAATGACCGGGTGAACGTGGAACTCAAAACGATTAATGAGGCAAAACCGCGCCAAATCAAAATCAACAGGTAGTAGACCATTTATTGAAACTCGTGTTAAGTTCGTGTGTTGAATGGCCAAACAGCAGCATCTTCTAGAGCAGCCCCAGTATCTCTTACTCACTTTTCCCATCTCAGGTCTCCTGGCCGTTAAGCTCGACATCCGTACCGCGTTTGTAAAATGCTCCATGACGTGCTCAGCCACGCAGTTAATGGTCTCCGATGTTCTCATGGGCGACAATGACACTTTTACTGGTTCGTTGATCTGATAAATGCCATATGAAAAGCGGTTGCCGGATACACCCTTTCATAATAAACTTTGTCGATGCCAGTAAATAATTCGGCCATGACTTAAAATGTATTGTAATGATCGATGAAACTTTATTCTTTATGTTCCTCACGTACTGAATCCATCTTATCTTGGACAACCCATTCACCAGATTTATTGACCATAATACAAATAGCTTATTTTTGGCGGGAGAAGCGCTAAGGTAGCTGCTGCATTAGCATCGTTTATTTTACCATAATAAATCAATCTTTGTTCTATCTCAAAATACCATGTCGAGTACACGCCCTGTCAACAGAAAACTCATCCTTGGCATCGCGAATAAGCATGTGAATCGTCGAAGATTCTTTGTGGGGTTTGTGAGATACACTATGTGGGACCTTTTTATCTAGATTGAAGTGGACAGCTGCGTGGTCAGGTTCAATAGCTGATATCCGTTGTATTTTCTTCCAAAACTTTCCTTTTAATCTTCGAAGACAGCTGCGCTGTTAGGTTCAATTGCTGATAGCCGTTGTATTTCTTTTTGATTGTAATATTTAGCAACTTCCTGATCCATGATAATCATATCAAGTGCTGCACAGATATAACTGACTTGCTTATTCGATCGTGGCCATGGAAATTGTATTCCAGTAAGCTCGAAATATCTGTCATGTACCCAACTAGCTCTTCTCTGTCGCGTAGAGATCGCCGTGATTTTTATATTTATAGATTGATGTCTCTAACAGGAATTACTGTTTTAACAACAAAAAATGGTAATGGATAATTATTCCATAATAAAGGTTATACAGGCGAACGATACAATTATTTCACTGTGGTAATCACGCCCTCAGCTGCTACATATTCTGCAATGAATTTTACTTTATGACCGAACCATGGCTTTGCCTTGTTGTGCATGTTGTCGAGATCAGGTGAGTTTCTATATTCGTAAATTATTGTTGTTGTTGCTGTTGTTGTTGTTGTTATAGGGTTTAATCCCATATTTCAGCACAAGATAGGCTATACATGGCGGCCAGTATAAATGGTGGAGAAAGAAGCCGGGAAAATCCCGGAAAGAACCACCGATCCACGAGAAGCTACCGGTAAGCTTTCTCACGTACCCACATTGGCAGAACCCAAGACTCGAACCCACGCAGACAGAGGTGAGATGGCAGTGATCAATAACGGTAAGCGCTTTAGACCACTCGGACACTCGGGGCCACTATCCGTAAATTATCTTGTTAGAAATCGTCGGATGAAATAGACATGTACGAGTTTTTCTCTATTCCTTACCAATACATAAATCTGTAGGTAACGTGTAATCAAGTAATCCAAGACCTTAACCAAAGCAGCAGAGAGGGTGAACAGACCACTTGCTTGGATTGTTACTCATTAAAACAAAATTATGGTCTCAATAGTCAATAATGATATATAAACCCCCACCAATTGGGTTACTTTATTTTTGACCTTCGTTGTGTGTTTGTTTACTAGCTAGGCAATCTACTTTTGGTCGCACCCTCTCTGCTGCTGTAATTAAATAACTATTATATCAATAATGATTGGTGAAGCTCACTCAGCAAGATTAGCTCGAGAACGACTAGAGGCAGTCAAAAATATTTACCCGTTCGTGATTCTGTCAAACAGCAACTACAAGAGCGTCAGGAGTTTAAAGAAGGATTTGCAGAAGGTGCAGAAGAATTGTTTAAACCTATTACAAAGACTACTAAAGGTCTTCTTCCAGCGTTGGAGAAAACCGCTAAAGCAACTGAAAAAGTAGCAGAGCGAACTAAGAAGACAAAAAATATTCTAAGAGAACTTCCAGCTGAAATAGCTGATGCTCAGCTAGTACAACAAATACTTGAGGGTATAGACCAAGCTCGTGCTGAGATAAGTGATATAAAAGATCGTATACCAGAACCAGAACCAGAACCAAAACGAATAAAATTGAAAAACTGATATTAACGATAAATTTACCGAAAGAAATATTTCTTATATTAAAAATATTAACAAGGTGAGATTACCTGTGTTTGCTGTGCAAAGTTTTGATCAAAGGGAAAAATTTCTAAAACCCGAGTATGCTGATTACCATGTAAATCGTGAAACCTGGTACAAATGGATATTTCGCATACACCACGGAGTTGATCAAGCCAGAAGTAATGATCCTAGATATATTACATTTACTGATGGCATAAATAACTATCTTACACAACAACAATCACCACTCCGAAGGTTGCGCCCTCCGACTCCTCCAATACCACAATCGCCAACACAATTATATGATATAGATATTGATCCTGGCGCAACTGGAAGTGGCATTGGTACAGGTACCAGGTGGAGTGGTCTTATTACTCCATGCCCCAGTAACGTCCTTGCTGATGTTGAAAGACTAGAAATTCTGATTGGCGGAAAACGAGCTGGTAATAATTCCCCAGAAATTATAAATGAAGCAGCTGCTATTTGTCAGAGATTATTTACAGGCGGTATCATGGATATTAATGTTTACCTATCCCTCATTGATGAAATCGTTGATGATTATTAACGCAGCGATTAATTAGATGCAGTGAATAAAAATAGGATGATTATACATAATGCTCAACGTGGACCTGTAATGGTCAGGGTGATAAATTCGCGATTACCAACCTATAAAGCGATTTACGGGGATGGACTCGGTGATGTTGTTCAGGGTCTATTTAGAAGGATAGCCCCAAAGGCGATATCGATTGTAAAAAAACTGGGAATGAAAGCTATTGATGTTGTTCGTGATAAAGGTATTGGTGCTGTTGGTGATATTGCCAGCAAAGCATTATCAGCAATCAAAGATAGACTAGCACGATTGATACGACGAAAACCGCAATCAGTAAAATTACCCAGCACTGAAGTGATGCCTGCGAGTGTTAGTAAAATAATAAATCAGGCTGCAAATCAAAAATTGGCAGAGTTAGCTGGTGAAAGAGAAAAAAATATAGCTGCTAATCTGATACCAGGAAGTGGTTTTCGTGTTAGACGATAGTAAATATAATAAAGATGTTCAAACGTGTATCTGATCCAGCATTTGACATGGATGCACCAGTACTCAAAGATGAGTCTGTGCGTGATTATCAATATTACTCGTATGAAGCACAACAGCCAAATCAGCGTGGAAGAATCGAATTGCAAATGATAGTAAAACTGAGCTGCAAGTTCATGGTACAAGCAGATATTTCTTACCATCTGAAGCATTTATTGATGTAGAAGGTGAAATTCTGAAAATGGATAATACTGAATATGGAGCTGATGTCAGAGTTCGCTTTGTTAATAACGGCATTATGATGTTATTCAGCAGTGCCACATATATGATTGACGGAAGAAACATTGAAATGTGCCATGACGACGTCGACGTTGCCACGACATTAGGTCTAGCAAGATATTCCGACAATTATTCAAGGACACTTGGTCCATCAATGATGTTTGTCAAAGATGCTACTAACCACCCTGATGATAGAAAATATAATATAAGACGACCAAGAAAAAATGCCGACAACGCCGACGCTGATGTATGGCCGGTGGTTCATAATGATAATCTAAATTTTTTCTTAGGATTCTCAACACGTCGAGCAATGTTGATTGGTAATCGTAGAAGATTTTCATGTGCAATTCCACTATCGCATATTTCTGGATTCTGCAGAAATGTCAGAAAGGTTATTTTTGGAGCCAAGCATACAGTTTTACTCATGCGAAAAACTGTAGACAAAGATGCAATTTGGCGCCCTGACGGCGATGCTGGTAAAGTAATATTAACAAAAAAGTTTCATTGTGGATGCCAGTAATGACTCCAACAATAGCTGAAGAAGAACGTTTACTTTCTTTTATGAATCAAAGTAGAAAATCAACGTTGTCATGGTTAACGATGACCACGGATGCTATTCAAGGCAACATTAATGGTTTATTCACATGGCAAATAGCATCGCAACATGGTGTTTCTGCGCCACGACATATATTTATTGCTTTCCAAGATAATGCACGAGTGAACGACCAAACGCGTAGTATAATGATGTTTGACCCGCTTGGGGTTATTGAGGTTTCCTTGAGGATAAATGTACATCAGGAACCAGCTGAAGAAATATTATTGAGTTTTGAAAATAATCATGTTGCACGTGCGTATCATCGTTTAAAGACGTTCATAGGACGCGACCAAAATGTTGATACTGGCTTACAAATATCTCACTTTAATTTTACACATCTGTATCCAATCTATTACTTTTCTCTGGAACACTTGGATTTATTCAGACAATCTGCCGTTGATATACACTTTCGAGCTCGTGTGGCAAGAGGAGCAATTGCTAATTACAGAGCAATCACTGTCATACTCTCAGATAAAACAATGCTACTCGAATGTGTTGGTGGTCGAATGAGAGTCATTGATGCCCCAGTCGAAAACATGTAATTAAATCGCTCATGATAATTATAAATGTCATATCAACATGTTAGTGTCAGTCTGACTCCTGGTCAGATTAAAAACTACAATCAGTATCAAAAGAAAACTGTGGAGTAAAAATATCACTAAAGCGAGAACAAATCCAAGGTGGTTCAAATAAACTATCATTATCAGAACGTCAACTCAGGCACTTCAATGAAGCCAAACGATCAAAGACCGGCATACGACTTAAACTTTCTGCGGGTGCCATTAAAGACATCGCTAAGACGGGTGGTGTATTTTCACTTTTCGCAGTTATTCCAGGAATAATAGCCGCTGCAGCCCCAGCCGTTGCAAAAGCAGCTGCACATGGTGTTGTTGGAACTGCTGCTGGGATGGCACTAAAGAAAGCAACAGGAAAAGGAATCAAAAAGGAAAGGGCCTAAGACTGCCAGGAACCCGGTACGGAAAGGGTTTACGACTGCCAGGGACACTTCGTTAATTCTCCCCATGTCCAATTTTGATTTACTTGATGCTGCTAAGCAATTAAATATAAAAAATTTCAGAGGTGTTTTTATGCGTGATCAATTACCGCACAAACCAAGCAATGTTGAAACCGGTATCATTAATCTTGATTAAAACTCTCGTCCGGGTACTCACTGGGTTGCATACGTGATTGATCCACCTGGAATTGTTTATTTTGATTCTTTTGAGTTGGCACCACCAAAACAATTTTTAAAATATGTTAGCAACATGCAAAATATTCCAATCTGGTATTCAACATTACCAACACAAAAAATAACTGATCCGCCGATATGTGGCCGAGACGTACTCGTTATACTTGACGCTATTTTAAAATCTTCCAATGCACCTCATAAAGTTGTATATGAATACACTGGTTTAAATAATCGCTAATCATATAATGATTGATATTTGTGGAAGGTCCTCTCCTGTCTCTGACAGGAAAAAAAAAAAAGATGATATCGATTTATCGAAATACGCTACCAAAGACGATCTTGCTGATATTATGAACTTGTCTGGAGTTAACAGAGATGAAGTTGTAGTTTTTCAGGATAAATACGGTGTGTTAAAAACGAGTAATATCAAATGGATTAATATAATTCGTAGAGTTCTCCGTGCTACTGTTGATAATATTCCAGTATTTACTTATGGCGGTAGAATCAGAGACTCAAATGTATCAATCGCAACCATCAGAGATGAAATTAAAAAAGTGTTGCTGATCGTTTAAAATCCACCGGTGACACAATGACAGGTATACTCAACATGAATGGAAATAAAATAGTTGTTTTGAGTGAACCAACAAGTGATGAAGACGCAGCAACAAAGAAATATGTGGATGATAAAGATACTACAATCGATGACAAATTAACCACGCTGCGATCTGAATATGACGCTCACGTGAATATGTTTTAAAATGTTCGCAGAAATTTTCAAAAACTCAATAAAACCGCAGAAGATTTCTTCGGTAATCCATTACTCGTTGATATTAAACTTTCCGATGTAAACGCGAGACTCAACGATATCATCAGTGGAATTCCTAATATCATTCAAAAAACTAACCTGATTAAAATTCCTCACAAGCAGATTAACAATATCGTATACACAGTATCATTAGGATCATCAACACGGTCACAGCAAAATAACACTATCAAACATACCGCGGAAGTCACTGGTGTGTATAGACTGTCCGTGTTCAGCGCTGCAGAATTTAGGATATTTACCACGTAAATAAAGATACCGAAGAAATATTTATACTGGAACCATCTGATACAAAAATAACCTCGGCGTCCTACTGGTGGTGTCTGGAATTCGTCTCTGAAACACCTCAATTGATTACTTAACAACAAATATAAATGTCGGCAAACAAATACAGATACGAGCACGTGTGTTTGTTACAGACCAAACTGAAAAATATCATAGATGAGTATACAATAAAAATAAAAAAACGTATCGTAGGCGTGTCGTTGTTACTGATATAATTGTTTATTCTGCATCTGACGTATCGCTGGAATCGGTGTATTACTGTCTGCGGTAACAATGACATCGCCAGCAGTTGTAACAATTTGTGTTTCAACCACAACAACAATTGCTGCTGTTCTTACTATAATTGCAAAAAAAGATATCTACATGTGCGGCTGATAAATTGCATGAATATCAAATATTACTCTCAGCGGCAACACAAGCACACGCCAAATTATCATGCTGATATCATCAGGACTCAGCGACGGAATAATATCAGATCAGGAATTTGCAGAAATGCTCCTGATTTATGAATCAGGATGTCAGAGTTATCTTGATTTAAAATCCGGATTTATTAATAATGTCAAACGAATTACTGCAACAGATCGTCACTAATACAGCACCGCCAAAAACTATAATGATATCAGCGAGTTCAACCAATCCTGAGTTTAGCATTAATTTTCCAACTGCAATTCCAGCAAAGCAAATAGCACTAGCACAATTACGAGTTTATTATAGTTGGCCAAATATTAGATCAAAGTCATTTGGTGGATTACAACCAAACAATTCATTAGCATTTGCAAATAAAAATCGCGATGACGGAACCCCAGGCTGGCAAGTAGTCAGTATTCCAACGGGCAGTTATCAAATCGAACAGATCAATGATGAATTTCAGCGTCGGATTAAATCGATTACTGGCAAAGAATCCAAGATAGCCATTACTGTTCATGAACCAACATTATCTGCGGCAATTGAAGTATATTCTCCAGATTATGCCGTAGATATATATCAATCATCGATCAAAACAGTATTAGGTTGGCCTGATGTTGCACCGGTTTATGTAGGGCCACCGGAACCAACCAAGGATGAATTTCTTTCAGTGAAACAATCATTTACAAGAATTCCGAAATATCGAAAGGAAGAACCATGGACATATTTTAACAGATATATATTTATTAGCGATAAGGAAGGAATTCATGATTTAAGAAACTAATTATTTACTCTTGAAGATACAAAAGAAATCTATTAATGTGGAGCTCCAATTAAATCTGAATACGACCGAACATACGCTGATATAGAAAATTTGTTTTTGAATATAATACAGTATTACAGCGATGATGTAAAACAATAAATTATCAATTTATTTCAGCATATGTTTCAGATTATATTAGACCAAAAATACGTTAACAAAATCATCATTGAAAATATAAAATCTTATGATGATCAAGATTTGTTTTTTTAGACACTACGGAAAAACAATTAACTTATATGGTGATAATTTAATAATACCTGATCTTGATTTTCATAAAGGACAAGAATTTTCAAGTTTTATCAATAATTATTTTCCAAGGGTTCTCGAAACATACAAAAGATTAAATCCGCCGCCAGGTATACTCCGGTACAATAATGATCAATACGGAGGCCGTCATGTCTCGCCGGCTACAGTTAATATAACAACAACTATCGCGGTCAATCTCGATTGTGACGTCATTGATGGCAATTATCAAGTAAATACTGAAAACTCTAATCAAGCCCAGCAAGGGTATATTTTATATTCATTTACCCCTCAGGTCCCACCAGGATATTTAATTGTATCAGAACCAATTAATCATGCTTATCTTAGATGTCATAATCCGTTATTATCAAGGATACATTTCAAACTTACTGACCAGACGGGACACCTTTTAGATTTGCAGAATGAAGTTGTGAGTATTAATCTGTATGAGCGTTCGTAAACAATACAACAGTTAACGAGAACATATTATTACAATTGTATGTGATAGAGATCACGTTCACATTCTTACACTAAATCTGATTCTGAATAATATTATTATATAATAAAATTAATCTGATTCTGAATAAGTATTATTATATAATAAATTAATCTGATTCTGAATAGATATTATTATCAGAAAACAATAAATCTGATTCTGAATAAATATTATTATCAGAATGAAAAATAAATATAAATATAAATATATTCAGAAATATTTTTATTCTGATTTTTATTTTTATTATTATTCAAAATAATATTACTATTAATATTTTTTATTTTAAACAGATACACATTATATAATGAATTACGAAAATATTAACGTTATTATTTCTGCAATTGAAAAATTACAAAATGACGGAATAAAACTTTCTGATCAACTTAATCCTGAAAAAATTATTTGTGATTTTGAATCATTACAACAACTAAAATTTGAAAATTAATATACATTACCATCTGATTACAGATTCATGAAGTTGATTTATCGATTGATGTTAGAATCCTTGGCAAAGGTCAATGACAAACAAGTTGAAAAATTTTTTTCACTCGTAAACGCGATTGAAAACATTAGATCAGAATTATCTCACGAATACGAGACAAGAAAGATTGTGAATAATAGTGTAAGACAGTTGAGAATGATTATGTCAGATCGTCAAACGATCCATTGTAAAAATGAAAGTGAAAGTAGTGACAGTGAGGGTAGCCCAGTAACTGTGGTAATGGCTAAACAAAACCCTTGGCAGAGTCTCTGACAGTGTCGAACAACAGTAAAAAAAAAATATTTATTTTTATTCAGATAATAATATTTATTTTGATTATGATATTTATTCAGAATCATGTATTCAGATAATATTTATTTTTATTCTGATTATGATATTTATTCAGAATCATTTATTCAGATTCTGATTTATTCTGATTCATTCATGATTTATTCAGATAATAATATTTATATTAATTTTTATTAAGATAATAATATTTATATTTATTTTTATTCTGATAATAATATTTATTCTGATTATGATAGTTATTAAGATAATAATATTTATATTTATTTTTATTCAGATAATAAATTTTTATTTATTTTTATTCAATAATAATATTTATTCAGATAATAATATTTATATTTATTTTTATTCAGATAATAATATTTATTCTGATTTTGATATTTATTCAGATTCTGATTTATTCTGATTCATTCATGATTTATTCAGATAATAATATTTATTCGGATTATGAGATTTATTCAGATAATAATATTTATTCTGATTATGATATTTATTCAGATTCTGATTTATTCTGATTCGTTCATGATTTATTCAAATAATACTATTTATTCGGATTATGATATTTATTTAGATTCTGATTTATTCTGATTCATTCATGATTTATTCAGATAATAATATTTATTCGAATTATGAGATTTATTCAGATAATAATATTATTCGGATTATGAGGTTTATTCAGATAATAATATTTATTCAGATAGTAATATTTATTTTGTTCTGATACTAATATTTATTCAGATAATAATATTTATTCTGGCAATAATATTTATTCAGATTTTGATTATAATATTTATTCTGATAGTAATATTTATTTTATTCTGATAATAATATTTATTCTGATAGTAATTTATTTTATTCTGATAATAATATTTATTCAGATTATAATATTTATTTTATTCTGATAATAACATTTACTCAGATTATAATATTTATTCAGATTCTGATAATAATATTTATTCTGATAATAATATTTACTCTTATATATTTACTCAGATTCTGATTTATTTTTATTCTGATAATAATATTTCTTCTGATAACAATATTTATAATAATAATAAAAATAAAAATATTAATAATAAAAATATTTGTGAATAATATTTTTTTAAAAATCTTAATAATAAAATTATTTCTGAATAATAATATTAACAATCAAAAACTAAACAGTAGCGATGATGATCGGTCATTGCCAGTAAATCCTTCCATTGATGCCTTTGTTATGGCGGTTATGGGGCACTCCTTTTTCTGTTAAGGCCTCTCTTATGGCCCACAGGCACCTCATGAGAATTTTTCTTTCGGCGACATTCTTTCTGAATGTCCTTGTGTGGGGAATACCCTTCAGTGAGGTCACAAGGTCAAGGAGCTCACATCACCCTACTGTTTATTTTTGAGGGGCTCCAACTTTCAATTGTCAATTTCATGTACACTACCCCCCCCCCCCATATCAAACGCCGGGGTGAGTGAAAAACAACACCCACCACGTGTTTGACGCAGTGGGGAAGTGTACATTAAATCCCTTGGGGTGAGCCCCTCCCCCACTTATTATTAGAAAAATCTCGCATCATAACGCCCACCGTCGACAATATGTCGGTCACGAATATAGAACTCAAGACCTCGAGTACGAGAATTCAATACTCTACGCTTGCGTTACGGACTCTTACTTACAAATATACGTTTCACAAATTATTATAAAGTTATCTAACGGGAAATTCCTGCAAGTGATCAATATACATTTATCAGAATAAAAAAATTATATTCTGATTCTGTATAAATTGCAAATCTACGATCTTATAAATTTCTGCCCTGATTAAAAAATACATTACAGTCTCTCGCCAGAGAACATATGTGCAGATATGTGATAATAGTGCGTGGGTCGATATAACGGCTTAAATTACTCTAGCTCGCAGACAATGTTATTTCTGCCTGAAGTCTGCACGAATATAAAACGATCGATAATGACTCGTTTGTTGAAAATTAATATCGTAATATCACACCCCTCCCCCCGGCTTATATGGTGGAATATTTATTTGTCCTTTCTGAGATCTCTATCGGCGGTAAGGAATGTGTACATTTTCATAATAATATTGTATAAATGTACACTTTCCTCACCGACGATAGAATAGTTATTATTCATTCATTCTGAGGGTGTCGAATTTATCACGCAATAACAAGGGAGATAACTGCTTGATTACTCTTAGCTCGAGGACAGGGTTATCTCCCTTCATAATTTGCGGTGTAAAAATAAAAATATTTCTGAATCACCCTTCATAAGATTATTTATTTTTCTGCTTCCTGCAGTCTGGCAAATTTATCCTGTAATCGTTTTCGAGCTAACTCATCTCGGGAAGGGGATTTAATAGATTTTATTTTTTGTGAAAATCCATGATAAAATTAAGCTATAATTTTTACTTTTTTTGAACCATCCTTCGCTGTTTCGATTGTAAATTTACAGTACGGCGCTGGAACATCACTCATCTGAAATTTCTCTGAGTTAAGATCATCATTGGTTAGTATCAAAGTCTTCATTATATATTTTCATACACAAATATTTAATTAATTATTTTCCCGCCTTTGTAAGATTGATTGGCAGAATTGTCCTAGTATACATATATCATTGTACTATGGTAAAAAAATATTATTATAATCGGGAAAACTCAAGAGGAGAGAAAGCATTTGCTTGACAGGGTTAATTCCCTTTATGTTGTATACCTAAATTTTATTCGCTGATTATATTTTTTAGAAAATGCTGATCTATATTTATTATTTGCAACCCGTTGTACTGAAGCACGGTGAATATCAAAATATTTGCAGCTGCATATGTTGAATGAAATACTATTTCTTCGCCTGTCTCTACATTTGTGGATACAACTGACCTAGGAGACTTATCATTATCACCGGTTCTTCCGAATTTGCAATTCTGACTTTGTGCAACAACTCGCAAATTATTTAAAGAGTTATCTTCTGGATCTGAATTAATATGATCGATTACAAGTACATCTTCGATGAGTCCATGAAAACATTCGTAGATGAATCTATGAGATAAATATTTCTCTTTTCGAGCATTAAATTTGAGACAACCAGCATTATCAACAGTACCGACTGGGATTTTTAATCTGCAGTCCTAATTACACCATTACGAGATGCTTCATAATTCTTGAGGATGGGATGCTTTACAAATTCATTTTGTTCCATTTGTACAATAATATTATTTTTTAAATCAATACTTTGAGAATCTGTCGAGGTAATCTTCTACGGTTTTTATGGGAGATTCGATTCCATCGGCACTATTTTTTTAATCGTAATATCGTTTCCATTCCCTGTAGTTTTTACCACCACACTGTATAAACAACTGAGTTTCTCCTCTAACCCCAACACCACATCGTAAACACGGTTTTGGTCCTAGGAACCCGTGCTTAACGCTTTGCATGTCGTAACCACAGAATTCATTTACGCAAGATTTATTACAAGGAACTGAAAAACCGATTTTGAGCCATCTGCATTTATTCTTTGTTTGAATCATTATATAACATTTTATACTTCAGTTTAAATATATATTTGTCTTAATTATAATATGGACGAGTTTGAGAGATTATCCGGAATTAAACCTTCTAAAACCAGATTTGATCTTGACAAACTGTCAGAATCTAAAATTAGCTTTTCGATGCAAGATCTGGCTTTGGTAAATAAAGATATAACTGATCGTATCGATGAAGCCAAGAAGTAATTTCGCGATGATGGCGCAGCTCATGTGTGGTCGACATTCAGAATCATGAGTACTGTAGCTATTAGAATGAATGACGAGCGAGGAAGGAAAATTATTAATTATCTCGACAATCAAAGATATTTTATTCTAATAAAATTTATTGTGCAGACAGACGACGGCACTTGGATTATCCGTGTCCGCCTAACACAGTCAGGACACACTGGAAATAATATTGCCACGTTGATTAAAAATTCCAAACCAGGAGCGTTGACGGATATTGCAAACCATATTATGAACAAGGGTATCCTGTGACTGCAGTTGTTGATGCTGTGTATCCGCTAAATGATAAACCTAGTGTTGATGATCTCAAACCGATGAAACTGTCCTTGACAGAGTCAAGGATAAATTGTGTAGCCGAGCGAATTACAGAACACTTTACAAACGCGATGCGTGGAAAAGGGTTAATGGATTTACGACTTAAAAAAATAAATAAGTGTGCAGAAAAAGTTAAAGAAACCGGAGCTTCTATCAGAGACGTTGCTGAGTTAGGAAAAAGATTACAATTTCCAATAACAGTGAAAACACTAACCGGAGAGATTTTGTACGAATCTAAATATAAATCAAGAGGAGCTTTGATAACGATTATTGATCATAACGCACATGCATGGACATCGGCCTTGACAATATTTCCACGAGATCGAACTGTTAAATTATATAATGATTATATCTTTGATTTTATCAGAAATATTAGTAAGAGTGACCCTGTATCCGTGTGATTATTTCAGAGTTCAGAATCCGTGTATGATCAGTTTGTCCGTCCTAATGGAGAAATTTATCGTGCAGAACCACTCCACGAAGAAATGAAAAAAAATTGCATTAAAATATACTCCTGATAATATCGTGACAGAGTCAGAGGTGGAACAATTAATGAATAATTGTTTTACCGTTCCATCAGTTGTTGCACATGCTGCTCAAAAGAAGCATTCATGGTCACCGACAAGATCGGAATTTCTTGCTGGTATTCAACGTAGCTGCATCGAATATGGACACGGTGGAATGTGGAATACTAAATACGATTATAACGACGTAATATCAGTTGATATGGTAGCATGTTATCCTGGAAATTTTCTTGGATACGGAGAGTGTTCTGAATACTTTAAAAGATCTGGACTCCAACACACGAAATGACAAGAGTTGCGATAAATGAACCCTTACCAGATTTTGATTTAACTGGATTTGCCTGTATAGAGTCATTCGAGTTTGTAAATAATCTGCATCCGATTCTTTATGCATGGTTTGGAAGACATTTCTCAGACAAACATTGGTCTCCAGTAGTACTATTACGATACAAGCTTGATGTAGCGATATTGATATCGTTGATTATAAGTGAAGCGATAATAACATATCGTCTGCAAAAACAAGTTTGGTTACTACAACCAAAGAAATATTCCCTGACAGAGTCAGGTGATGAAAATCCTGGTGCGATTGATTATGAAAATAAGGTTGCAAAAGATCTCGGAAGAAAAATAATTGGTAAATTTGCTCAGAGTAGTTCATGTGATCATAAACGACATTGTACAAGATTAATTATAGACGATGCCGAACTCGATTTTATAATTGCTGATACAACAAACAAAGGCACATTTATAAGTCGAAGTAATGCTTATCTGTCAGACGGAACTAAATTAGGTACAATTGTGAGCCATATCGATGGTGAGTCACCGCAATTTACTCATTTAAGATCTTCAATGCTCGCGTATGTTTCAATAAATTTATTATCAATGATAAGCAGTATTCCTAATACCGCAGTCAGAGTTGCCACGGATTCATTTTATATAAGTAAAACTACACGGATTCATTAAAACCATTTCTCGGCGTTAATGAATCCTGGGGTGAATGGAGAATAAAACGAGAAAATATACTTGATTATTCAGAATCTGCCGACGTTGAAATCAAGGAAATATATTACAAGTATAATATCAAATATCAAAATCATCGGCACCATCTATGTATGATCCTGTGGCCAGACATAAAACCGTTTAGCTCAATGGGTGTAGTGGTTCTGGTAAAACAACACGTGCGATTGAACTATTCCTGAATAAATGTTCAGATATGATTGTTTTAACACCTACACAAAGACTCGCCAGAGAAATGAATGAACGAGGAGTAAAATCTCAAACTTATCACAGCTTTTTCAGATGGTGCGGAGACGCATGGACTCCTGAACGCATGGGTGAAAAATACGTTCCTGGAATTATTATCTGGGATGAAATTTATACGGTATCGCTGGAAGTATTAAAAATATTTCTTGATTGGTTACTGACGAAAAATACTGCTGTGATAATGTGTGGTGATCATGGTCAACCGCCACCTTTTGTTGGACAGTCTCCGCACAAATGGTTAAAAACGTTTGTAGATTATTACGAAAAAATAACTGATGACCATAGAGCTATTGATGAACCATTAAAAGAAATTAAAAAGTTATTCAGACTGCAGCCAGATACAATACAGTGTGAGATAATGCGTGAAATAATTCAGGAAACTGTTTTTTTTTTGAATTTATAGAGGCCAGTTGATTTGATAGTCGCAAGTAGAAAGATAGTTCGTGATACGCTGCAAAAACATATATTTCTGTTACACAAGGAAAGATTTTCTGATTTACCTGTACCATTATGTTATCGCCCAGCGGATACGCGACGACAGAATATTGAAGTTGAAATTCCAGGAATTAATGAGAAACACAATCTTGTTCTAAATGATATTGTTTTAGTTCCTGTTGCTGTTTGTTGAGAGCGCCTTTACGCCTGACGGAGTCAGGGATAAAACTCCATGGACAATAGGATACGCTATAACTATTCATTCGTCACAAGGATTAACTATTTTTGATATAAATATTTGGATCATTGATTATCGGGTCGAATGGTCAAACTTAGTTTATCTCGCGGTGTCTCGAGTCAGAAGAATATCTCAGCTGCGAAGGGTTGTCATAGACAATGATGATGTAGTCGCTGACGATATCAGCGACGAAATTGTCAAGAAAAAATCATCTGGTTATAAACAATATGACAAAAAAAATAAGCGCGACTTTGATCTCGATGCTGAATTTATTATGACTCTGAAACAACGACAGAATAATCATTGTGCAAATTGTAACACAGTAATGTTTTGGCAGTATTCGAATAATAATCCAAGCTAGTTAACCGTAGATAGAATTAATAGTAGTCTTGGTCACACACGCGAAAATGTGATGCTGACCTGTCTTGAGTGCAATCGACGTCGGGGTGCCAGTTTACAAAAGTGAACGCGGTGGTAATTGTGTGCCTTCAGGAATTATTTGTAATTGTTCACGTACAAATCCACGTTGAGGAGCAGTTGAATCCAGTCTGTAGATTGCAGGTCTACCTGTGAATCTAACTACACTGGAAATTTTATGTGTGGTCACACTCCAGATAGGATCAGTTGCTCTTTTTATACCCCCTTCGAGTTCGCCAGGTTCATATACATATCTTACAGTCACATTACCTAGTACTGGTTGTTTTGAGGAAGAATCATGTCGTTGTATTGGTATATGTTTCTTCGTGATCGCATTAGTAGGCTTCATAGAAGTTGCACGAGTGATTTCATTATTTAACGCAGCTATCGCACCTGGTAGTCTTGTAACCCATTCACGAGATCTCGTATCTGTGGGTATTTCCTTTGCATACTGGTATCCAAATAACCTCTCAGCAAGAGTTCGATTAAATCATTCAACAATTGCCTGATCACGATGAACTGCGGTATGTCCTCGTCTGATTATGACATTATGTCTTTTCATGAGAGATGATACTGCACCAAGACATTCTTTGCCAGGATCAACCTTTAATCGCAAATGTCCTCGTTGATAAATTCGTTCAAAAGCAGATGCAACTTCAGTTGCTGTTTTTGCTGATAGTGGTTCTGCTTCTTTATATCTACTTGCAACATCGACGACAGTTAAAGCGTATTTATATGTGCGTGATTGACGTCTACCAATTTTAATAGTATCATGTGGTAAAAACAAATTATCTGCTTTATGAACTTCATTGGGAACACTGATATTAAAATAAGCGTACTTAATTTTTTTAGGCGGTGGTAGATAGATTTGCCATATTGCCTCTCGTCTCAACCAATTTGCAGCAACAGAACGTGAAACATTTGCTGCATCTGCAAGTTTACTAATCGCTGCTCTGCCCCTCCACTATCCCCTTGGACTATAATAAACCGATTCCATTATGATAATAATCAGTTGATTAATTACCAGCCCCTAACACCAGTTTACCTTTCATCGCAGATTTTACTAGGAAACTAGCGAGTTTTTCTCTGAGAGATTTATTCTTTATAGAATTTAATGCATGAATCAACTTCACATCTGCAATATGTCGTTGTTGTAAATCTTTACTTTATAAGCAACATTATGAACGTTACACGCTTGATCAATTGCGTTTATTGGATACTCTCCAGGTCTTGGTTGGTCTCGTTCTTCAAGTCGAATATTAAGTCGGGTTCCAGGACCACAATAATTATATCCAGGAAGATGTTTCTCACCAGGGTATTTAGCCCATGGAGTTTCTGGTAATTTTTTCCCAGTGAAGCAGCGATATCACCGCCTATCTTCAGGCGAGACGAAATAAATTTGTAATTTTTGCACCACATTTCACACACTTGCCTGTGAGTGCACGCTTTTTATTTTTATTTTTTTTGTTATTATTGTTGTTAATCCAGTGGTGGGGTGGGTGCTCTACGTCGAACGCAGTATAAATTCATATTATTTATCATATGGATATAGCTGACTTCTCAGCAACACGAAAGCAGGAGCCAGTCAAGCATCATCCAGCGCTACCGAATTCTATCAGGATGATAATAATTGGACCATCTGGGTCTGGTAAGACGCAATTGTTGCTTAATCTGATAATGAGATGGCTCAAGTGGGATAGGTTATATTTAGTAGCGCCGTCTGTGGATGATCAGAGATGTTAAGAAGTACTTAAAGATTTTAATGAAAATGGAAGGTTGCTGGATGAAGACGGCAACACCGATGGTGTTATTAACTTTATCACAGATATTGATGAAGCCCCATCTGTAGATGATCTCGATGAATTTATTAATAATCTCGTAGTATATGATGATGTGATGCTGGACAAATAATCAAATCCTGCCAGAATATTTTCCAGAGATAGACACAAATGTAATTTATGTTACTCAGCGTTATACACAAATACCTAAAGTGATCAGAGATAACTGTAATATTTTAGTTGTGTTTAATGGAGTTGATACACATACTCTGCGGAACATTTATCAGACTTGGTGTTCAGGAGATATGGATATAATTAAATTTAAACATTTCTTTTCAACAGCACAGTCTAAACCGCACGGTTTTATCACGATAAATTTACATGATCCTAGGTCGAGGTATCGTATAGGTCTTGATAAAATCCTTGGATAAAAACCAGAGCAGCAGAGAGGGTGCGACCAAAAGTAGATTGCCTAGCTAGTAAACAAACACACTACGAAGGTCAAAAACAGAGCAACCCAATTGGTGGGGGTTTATATATCATTGTTGACTATTGAGACCATAAATTTTTTTTAATGATTAACAATCCAAGCAAGTGGTCTGTTGACCCTCTCCTGCTACCAATAAAAAACACTAAAACAGTCGAGAAAATACTTCAGCGTTTGTTGAAAACCGATGTTGTTCAGATCACATGCGATATTGTCTCGTGCTTTTTTCCTTAAAAGATCGTTTCTCACCTTTTCATTCCTGCGGCTGATATCGTCGAGTACTGCGAGAATGCCGTTAAGTCATCATTCGTTGATCACTGATAATTTGATATCTAACATGAATTTTCTGAGTTTTTATTTTTCACGTTCAGTTTAGAACATTCATACCATTGCGAGTATCTTACTTTTCGCCCACCATGTGCGGCACATAAAGGTATTTTTCCACGAACGCCAATGTGACATATTTCGTATGGAAAGAGGCCACATCCTTTTCCAATTCTGTAAGCGTGTATCCAACAGTACTCGTTGACACATTGCTGTCCGCAATGTTCCATCTTCCCCATAAGGAATCATTGACACTTATTTTTTCCAATCATCATTATTTTAATTATAACAGTTCTAATTAAGTATTTTGACGACACGCGGACAACTGGAGTTTGGTTTTTTGTTAATTTTTTTCTTTGGGCAATCTTGATCGTGTGTAATCTCTTAGGGGTGCAGTATGGAGTAGTGGAGGATGTGATGTTGGTGATAGTGGATGGTAGCGCCCCCATGTAAACATGGGGGGCGGAGGCGGATTGGCTGCTCTCTCTCCCCCGCTGCTTTCTAGTCTCAAATGCATAAATAGTATGGAAAAATAAGATACCTAAAACTGGATCATTAAGATACATCTCTTTGTTGAAAACTACAACAGAGAACATTTTGACGAAATATAGATAAACAGCATTATTTGTCTTTCAAATATGTATAATTTATTATTTATTGCATTTTATGAATTTATAAATTATTGAAGATTATAAATAATCATAGACCTAAAACATTTTAGATATGTCTGCCAGTATCCGAATGCTGAATCCCATATATTGTTACAAATTTTACACGAGATTAAACTATTTACTGTTTTGGAAGATTTTGTTGTGATTTATTGAATGTACCATTCTCTTGTTGCATGTGTATATGTAAAGCATGGCAAGCAATTATTTTCACGTCGTTTGTTACATTGTTTGAGTCATGTCAATTACACATATAATAATTATTCTAACACTATTGTTAATTCAATCAAGTTGTAGAGACAGTTGGTTATTATAACATGTCATGGAACAGAGGTAACGTTATAATAGAATATGCAAATTATATTACTTTAATCAATTTATTGGCAAATATAACATGCTAAACTTTGAATACATCCTTTATTTTTCTCCTTCAGGGTTTCTTTTGTCTTTACTTGGATATATATATATATATATATATATATATATATATATATATATATATATATATATATATAGCTTCTTCACATATAAGTAGATAATGTAACAAGCATAATTTCTACGGGGACGTCGTCTGTTATCACACGACTTTCAAAACACTATTTGCAAAATCGTCCGTCTCAATGATAGATTGGAGACGAACATTTCGGTTGCTTGGTTGTGCGACTTAATGTAACAATGAGATGGAAGAAGAAGAAGAAGAAGAAACAAAGAAACAAAGATGAAAAAGCACGTATACTCCAATACTGAATTGCCTTAAACACCAAGACAATTCAAAAGACGAAACTAGACTCTCCTGAATGTGTATAAAAATCATTCGTCCAAATAATACAGTATCACCATGCGAATATCTTATAGATAAACTCCCACATTTGGCTGTGTCCCGGATGCCAAACAAGAGGTCGCGAGTTTGAAACTAGGGGCGGTACCCCAATTTTTTTTTAAAAAAAAAAACTTGTATTTTTATTTTCAAACTTTCTTTTAAACTCGCTCATCCCATTTGTTTTTTCAATTTTTTTTTTTTTTTTTTTTTAATTCCCGTCCTAGGTCGGGCAAATAACCTTGGGTTATTATAATAAAAAAATTAGTACGGTTCATATATCTATATGAATTGACAATCCAAATTCACAATTCAAAGTCTCGTGACACAGTTCGGTGACGCCACTGTGTTGTTCTGTTGTCAGCTATGAGGTTATACTGCCATCAACGAAGCTACCATACTGCCAGATATACTATCATACTGCCAGATATGCTACCGTGTAGATATGCTATCATACTGCCAGCTACGATGCTACACTACCAGTTGCGCTGCTACACTAACAGCTAGGCTCCTATACTGCCAGCTTTGCTGCTACGTAGCCAGCCCTATGACTGCAGTAAACTGTTTAGAGCAGACACCTCCTCACAAAATCTCTGGATCACTGTGTCCGCACATAGCATATGCATGCTATATGTACTATCAAAAGACATGTGCCTGATCCAAGGGTAAACCCGTGCACGTCATGAAAACAGGGATATCTCGCTGCGAGAGACCTACATTGTGTTATTTGTGTTCATGCCTTTTGTGTGTGTGTGTGTGTGTGTGTGTGTGTGTGTGTGTGTGTGTGTGTGTGTGTTGCCTTCCTTTGTAAATAACCTGAAAGTGCTCAGTTACATTTTACCGAATAATTACCAACCTTTCACAGTGAAGTGTAGTTTACGCAAACACTTTTCTTAAACGTACAAAGTTTTCCACTGATATCTTTACGAAACGCGCTTACACTTACGAAAATTCGGTACGTAAACTTATGTTGCTTTGTGAAATGAGACCCTGATCTCCACGGACAGTTTTAAAACTGATGAATGAAAATTTACTTGACTTGATACTCAGTATGTTTGAAACACTACTCGCTGCCAATAACATACGTTTCAATTATTTTGTCCTACAGTCGCAAAATGTAAAATAACTAGAATCTCTCTCTCTCTCTCTCTCTCTCTCTCTCTCTCTCTCTCTCTCTCTCTCTCTCTTCATTTTCCCCCTCCCCTGTCTCTATTAGGTTTAATACATTTTTACTACTCTATGGTCTTAAACTAACTAACAAAAAAGAGCGAAAACCAACAAGGTTAGTAAAATTCAACAAATAATTTTTTTCCCTATATTACAAAGTAAAAATTTTAAAAGAACTATAGTATAATGAATTATATCCCAAATAGTCCTAAAAGTTGTATCACTATTCCAAAAGTATAGAATATTCCGAATAAATTCCAATCTTAAATGTGATGATGTACAAATAGCATGTAATAGTATTGAGGTGCTAATAGTCTTGCTGTATCACGATTATATAAACCAAAATGTCTCTAAATTAATTCACAATAATCCTAAAATAGTGATTTTGTCCTAAAATATTAATGGGCACTTGGCAATTCCAACGAATAATTTAAATTAATAAATCCTCTCAAATTACAGCTATTCACAAGCAAAAGCTGATGAATGAGCAATTCTAATATAAACAATCCTAATATAAAGACCAAAGTCACAATAAGAAGACTAGGATGAGGGCCATCTCAAAGGAAACTACTAATAAGCCACAAACACAACCCGCCTCTATAATTCTCCAATGTCCGAATCAAGGCTGTATCTAGAACTCAAAACCAAACAAACACGTCCACATGACATTAGCCATGCAGGTCCAAACTTCCACCCTTAACTATGGACAACGTTCAATCCCACAATACAAATTAAATATACATGACAAGATAACTTACAAAGGATAAAATTTATAAAGATTTCTAACATAAGATGTCTCCTTTCCCCCAAGAATCCCACTGAGATGGCGGCCTAGTCTTAATTCCCTTTTGTCTCTGTAGTGTCCAAGGGAGTGGAGGTGGCGGCAGTGCCTGATTCAAGCCTTCCAGGGCCTTAAGCACTGAAAATATTACAGTGCCTGTCCTTCCTACAAAATGTAAAACTACACCACCATCCCCAAAAAACAACAAAAATACCAAAACAGCAACAAAACAATAAAGGTGGAAAATACCACTGTTGCCATCATTCCAAATCAAAAGACTCGTACATGAAGGTCGAAATGGTCATACATAATTCAGTCAATGTTATCATCAACAATTAACTTGACCGCTCCGGTGGCCTAGTGGTTACAGTGTCCGCCTCGAATGCGGGCGGTCGCGGGTTCGAACCCCGGCAGAGCGAAACCTAAGATACAAAAATGGTACTAACAGCTACCTCGCTAGGCATCAAGAGGTTAGTGTTAGAACTGTTCGGCCTGGCGTCAGGATAATGTGACTGGGTGGGGACATCATGCTACATGCCTGCGGCATGATGGCCCAGTGCTAGACATCACTATAAACTGCCACACTGCAAACATCATAGCGATATGACTAATTTGTTTTTAAAGCTCGTTAAAAATCAAAAGCACACACACACACACACACACACACACACACACACACACACACACACACACACAGAGTTAACTTGAATTTTTAGTGTGCCACTGTTGGGCTGGAAAAGATAAAATTAGAAAGTCTGTCAACAAGATGCTACAAGCATATATTTGAAACTTAACAAAAAATGTATTGCGGCAGGGTACACACAGGTTTTGATGGTTCCTATAGGTATCGAGCAGGTAAGTAATAGACAACTTCGTGATACAACAAAGATCCAAACGTCCTTCACCAGAACGAATCAATACCAAAGTTCATATTTACCAATGCGGTATATGCCATATAACAACAACCAACAACAACCAACCAACTATATATAACCAACATACGCACTTATATACCTTATACCTATATACTATACTATATATATACTTATATATATATATATAGACACACACACACACACACACACTAAAAATAACATGGCATTTAAAGTGTTGGTATAAAGCAATTTGATATACCAGTACTATTGGTATAACAAATTGTGATCCGCCCATGGCGCAATAATACGCATATATAGAGGATCTCAAATGGGTAATGATTTAATATTGAATTTATGAAACGAGTTGAATAATGTCCTGCTTTTGCGAGCCTTGGCGAGCAAAAGCTGTACATTATTCAACGAGTTTGATAAATTTAATATTAAATCATTACCAATTTGAGATTCTTTTTATCACATAGTTTTTATTTCAGTGGAAATTATTTAGATAGAAAGAAGAACAAATAATTTCGTTGATTCTGACAGACGGTGCACCTTTCATTTGTTGTGCATAAAATATAGTCCCAAACAAAGTTGAACTAGTAAAAGTAGATTGTAGTTTTTTACAAACTATAAATCAAAGGAAAAGATTCCATCCGAATAAACAGAACATTTTATAACGACAAAATCGTTTTTCAAAACAGAATGATCAATGCGATGTGATGCCACATTGTTTGATACGGTACACAGTAGACCTAGAGTACATGTTTACCCTAGAATGTCACTTTCAGAACTAAACATTACATTGTTGCGATTTTCATGTGATATAGGATTACTGGATGCAAAAATTCCCACTTTTACTGCAATGCATTTGTGACATGATATTTGCAGTATTTGGTTTGGAACAATAAACTGTACAGAAGACGTAAACAAGTTTCTTTTTAAGTCGGATTTGTATCCCAGCCAATCAGTAAAGAGGATACTGCACAATAATTTCATGGGCTTATTTGGACCAATCAGAATCACATAAAGTGATATTTTAACGTGTGGTAATATCAAAAATATAAAACTGCACATACTATAGGAAAACTATACCTACTATGTGATAAATAAATATTCTCGCGAGCGTCTGCAGTTGATTCTAGATCAATGATTTCCAAACATTAATCATTAGTGACGTATGAAAATAATGATAAAAAGAAAAAGTATTAATAATCCCCGTTTTCTAAATGAATTTAATATGGTATATATTTTCATCACAATCTTTTCTGTTTTCTGTTCCCCCTTCCCCTCTCATGCATAACGGACAAACTAGGGAGAAATGTGGAGTGAGAGAGAAAAGGAATTTGGGCTGTATTAAAACCTTGAAATAGAAATTACACCAAGTAACCTACAAGAATATGGTTCGTCGTAACGATATGTGTGCACTTTCCTTAGGATTTATCTACAGTGTTTATCCATGATACAAAGTTTCAAATCATGTCGACATTATACAGTAAATTTCTCGGTTACGTGGTATGCATACTGTGATGTATTTAATGTTCTATTGTTGTTGTTGTAGTTGTTTCTTAAACATACTATAATGTTCTAAAAATCGATTATTATTAATTAAATATGAAAATAGCCGAAGACCTCTCTCTCTCTCTCTCTCTCTCTCTCTCTCTCTCTCTGGACCATCGTAGCAAGATAAGGACTAAAATCCATGAAATGACGTGCGAAGAGGATTTTGTTTGTGTCATCCCATGATATCTCTGGACTTATGAATGATGGTAAAAGTTAAGTCAAACCGACCAAAGGATGAGAGAGAGAGAGAG
>JAECUM010063062.1:0-11607 GCA_016617855.1 Megalonaias nervosa
TGTGTGTGTGTGTGTTTATTTGTTTGTGTGTGTATGTCTGTGCAAGAATGATCAGTGCGTCATTTTCTATTATAGGATATGTAGACGGGACAGGTGAGCTTCACAGCAGTACATGTCATCATATAGTCCAATATGAACATATCGTTCATGATGGACACAAAATGAACATTTTACAGGGCGAAGTTGACTGTGCAAATGTTTAAGCGCTATTTTTCAAGCAGCTTTTGGATCGACTGCAGATACAATTATTTCAGATGAAATAAAAACGTTGATCCATTCCTTGTGCGTTGTATTATTCTGTCTGATTCTACATTCTACCTGTCAATCTATCTATTGATCTGTCTATCGTTCGGCCTTTATATGAAAGTATGTGAAAAGTCATACAAAGGCGACCCGATCCCACACAGAATTTAAGCCAGAACGCTCTTTGCCCTATAGAGTCAATATCAATCGCACCTTCGAAATGATGAACAACTTATACTTCAAAGATGAGCAGGACACTTCAACAATATCAATGAACACTGATCTATTAGCTAGGAGGCAATTGATCAAATGCCCCAAGTGTAAATCAACGTATCACCTGATGATCCTCCAGAGATGACTGAAACTGTGTAAGGAATCTACCTGATGTTAAATGGCAAAGTACAAGGAGCAGAATCTGTAATAGCCGAGGTCAACAAAGCTGGAGGCTCGTACATGGCACAGAAAGTGATTGAATTCTCCCAATCAATGTGGACTCATGGAACTATACCCCAGAAGTACAAAAATGCATCGATCATCCACTTGTACAAGCAGGAACCAAAAGACAATCAGTGACACCCATTGGAACATCTCGTTGGAGTCGATAGCTGGCAAAATCCCTGCCAAAAGTATGCTGAAACGTCTTGTGCAAGAGCGTCAGTATAACTTCAGGAAATGACGATGGGCCACGTGCGTGGTGTTTGCAGCTGGTCAATTCCAGGACAAATGCCAAGATCAGAACTCTAACCTTCCACGACATTCATCGAACTGTGAAAAACCTTTGACACAATTCGTCTTGGCGGCATTTGGAAGATCATGGCAAGATTTGGTTATTCCTGCTTAGAACGAATTGTGTATTTTTAAACTTGTTAGATCATATTGGTACAATTACATAAGAATTTGTTTCATGTGATCATACATCCCAACGTGTAATCGCAACCGATATGATCGCAACCGGGAATTTAATATTGTTCGGCGATATGACCTCAAACTAGGCTTCGCATACGCGGAGAGCTATCGCGTCACACGGTTTTATGGACAAGACGATTATATGGCATCCAATAGGTTTATGGCTTCAAACGGCTGGATACAAAATTGTGCAATGGAATCCGTCACAGAATTGTGTATAGCAAAATGTTTTTGTATCATATATGAAGAAACATTTCCCCGGAGTTCTTTGCTGCGTGCAACGTTGCCCGAGAACGTTTTTTGTTTCTTCGAAGTTAGCTATTTGAAAATACTGAGTTGGATTCGCTCAAAGCTGCACGCGCAAGGTGCTTGCAGTGAGAATCCCGACTACCTCGTGGTAGTCAGAATTCCTATAAATGAATTCAGGATGTATTGTCTCTATAAACGAGCTTTGTTAGGACTCAGTGCTCTTTATGGAAGCAATATTTATCTGTAGAGCTGTGAAAAGTTGGACAACGTAGGGTCGCGAGACGACTATGCAGCTGTGCGATGATTACCTTGGCTCAGAGGACAATATTGGTTTACTCACAGTGAGGGACAAATTGGTCTGCAATGAATAGGGAGGTTACTGCATCGCTTGGTGTCTGTGTATATGCGATGGCTGATTACAAAAAGTTATGTTCAGACCTGTTTGTAGAACCTTACACATAATGTTCCGCTTTGGGTTGCTTGATCAATAGAGCACATGATGCAATTTTGAGATTTTGTCAACTCGCTCTTCTGCACTGCCTCTGCTATTCCTCTCAGTTCAAAGAATGTGGCTCCAGTATAGATAAGACTGTGCCAAGTGGAGCAATTCTGTTTCAGATCAACCCAAGACTAGGGCCGAGTTTGAATTGTTTCAGGGATGACATGAGGAGGTATTGCCAATGTCATCTTTGATTTAGTCAGCAGGATGTGGATGTTTTGATTGCCAGCCCGTGTAAGAACCTTTGCCTCTGGGACCCGGTCCTGCCATCGTATCCTCCTCAGATTCATCAGGCACCCCAGGTAAAGATGGTTCAACTCTTTAGCATGATATATGTGCTTCCAGCAACGTCGACTACATAATGGCTTTGTAGACCTTCAGTTTTGATTGCATACCAATGTCTCTGAGCTCCCACACATTTGCCGTTTTCTGTCAAATCCACACTTGCTTCATCAATTCTGGCGTTGCTTTGATCGCCGATGTGAGAAGCAGGTAGCAGTGCTCTGCCGAGATAAGAGAAATTGTGCACTGCAAAGATGGATTGACCATTTACTGTAATGACAGTTTGAAGGTAAAGTCTTCTTGCAGGAGGTTGGTGCATCTTTTCTGTCTGGATATTTATTGTGAGACCAATAGGTGTCCTAAGTTGAAACGAGATGGTCCATACTTTCTTTCATGTCAGACTCAGATTTGGCATTCACCGAATAGTCGTCAGTCAACAGGATATCACGAACAGTCACCTCCGGTAACAATCCTCTTAGCCTGTGGTGTCAACTAATTGAAGAGCTCGTCATCAGACCGGTATCCGAAGTCCCTCTGTCATTGTCAAGTAAGCTATCAGTAAGCATTGTAGAAGACATAATGCTGAAGAGGATCGGGGCCAGAACACAACCTTGCTTGACTCCATTTGTGACTGAGAATTGTTAATATAATTCACCATTTTGCGCAACACAAGCGAGGACGCCATCATGAATTTGCGAACATATACGATGAATTCTTAGGGCTACCAAATTCTGCGAAGATCTTCCAAAGGCTTCCACGACTGACTGTGTCAAAGGCCTTTGACAATTCGATGAATGTCTTGGAAAGTTGGACTGCTGTTCCTGGTATTTATTCTGGCGTTGAGAAGGTGGAAACATCATTTATGTGGTCCCTCGTCGTTTTCGTGAAGTCACACAGACTCTCATGCATGAACCCTGGCCAATGTGATAAGGAACGCTATTCAGCAGAATTCTGGCTTGGAAGTTACCAGTTACTGACAGGAAGGATCTGCTCGATGTTTGTCTCTGGATTGTCTGATACCTGTCCGGTTGAACAAGTGATGGATGCATCCATGTACTACTGGGGTATTGCTCTTTGAGTCCATATGGATAGCAGGAGCTCATTGAGATTCCGTGCCATGTGCGAGGCTCTGGCTTTGTAGACTTCTTCTTCTATCATATCATCCACTCCAGGTGCTTTGCCATTTGACTGCAGGTCAATTGCTTTCTCGGTTTCGTTCGACTCTAGAGGATCAGCAAGTAATGTACTGATTTCCACTTTGAGCAGTTGATCAGTTGCCTCGTAGCTGATAGATGATGGTAGACTGAGGATGTGACAGAAGTGTTCTATCCATTTTTGTTGTATATTTTCTTTGTCAGTTAGCAGTGTGGTGTTGACAGTCAAGTACTAGAGAAGTTCAAGATGACTGTAGTCCGCATATTGTCTTGAAAGCATCATCGACGTTCTTCGTGTCATTTATGTTTGTTTCTAGTTGACTCCTCAGTTCTTCAACAAATGGTATTTTTGCATTCTCGTGTGTCAGTTTGGAGACATTGTGATTTTTGGTCGCGTTTAAGCCTAGTCGTCTGTTCAGCTGAATTTGGGTATTGAGCTTGATTTCGTCCTTGTTCTGCTCTTAGTTGCTTACGATTGGCGCAAATGTGCAGACTCTCTGTCTCTCTCTGTCTCTCTGTCTCTCTCCCTCTCTCTGTCTCTCTCTGTCTCTCTCCCTCTCTCTGTCTCTCTCTGTCTGTCTCTGTCTGTCTGTCTGTCTGTCTCTGTCTCTGTCTGTCTCTCTCTCTCTCTCTCTCTCTCTCTCTCTCTCTCTCTCTCTCTCTCTCTCTCTCTCTCTCTCTCTCTCTCTCTCTCTCTCTCAGGTTTGCAGTATATTCACACATTTTCTTGCCACTTACCTATTGCGACAGAACCTGGCGGTGTCTAGTTGGGAAATTTGAATGATGTCATGCCAAGCGCGAGTTGGGCATATGTGAGGGAACTGAGTAGAGTTACCATTCCTCTCTCATCCAAACCTGACTAAATCCACTGGCACGAGAGGAGACCAGGAAATGCAGGAGATATACGTGTTTCATTTTGAATCAGTATTATTCAATATCACTATTTGACCAATCAATAATTAAATATCTATTTAGAGAGTGAGAATCAATTAAAAAAATACATCCAACGTGTGGATAAAATAAACATTATTCACATCTTGTATCAATTCTATAGTCTGATCACCCTTGGCCATTGTTCGGATTTATTTCAGTTGTAGAACTCCGTACGCATCATTATCAATTATTTTGACTTATCCAGACGAGTATAGTGTCGGATTAATTCATAATTCACCTACATTACAAATTAATATCTCATTTATGAAACTGCTTTTAATGTCTTCGCTAAGTAAAATCCCATCTCGAGTTCATCCCCCAAACGCCCCAAATGGTTTCATTGTCTCAAAGGGGAATGCAAATGTTAGAAGTTTTGATTAGAATTCGAAACACCACATATACCAAAAAAAAAAAAAAAAATACGCCGTATGTACTAACCAGTAGCCCGTTTTCAACAATCCAGCACTTTTTATACCATCAACACGCCGTGTGCAATGACCAATATCCTGTTATATACTATCCAACACCCCACACTATACCATCAGTCAACGCGTCGTCTGTAGTGACCAAAACCGCATCAGCTTACATATATCACCTTACAATAGGCCATCAGCACACTGCGTTTAGTGACCAACATCCCATTATCTACTATCCAACACTGGATCTATATTATCCAACAAGTCTTTTATTGTGATCAATACCACGTCATCTACCTTCCAGCGATTCACACTATACCATAAGCACGTCGTGTGTAATGGCCCATACTCATCATGTATTACCGAATACCCCACATATACTATGAACACGTGGTGTGCATTGGCCAACACCCCTCATCTATTACCTGACATGCCATATATAATATCAGACAAGCTGTGTGTAGTGACCTACACTCCGCTCTCTACTATCCAACGCCTCATACGATGCCATCAATAAGCCGTGACCTGCTGAATAATGTCAATATTTATATAACAGATATTTATATATTTCCTGTACATCGGTTCATGTTAGGTGTGTCAGTAAAATTCTATATAATATATTGATGTTATGAATAGTTTTAGTCAAGGGAGCTAACCCATAAAATACAAATATGGAAGTAACAAGATATAGTACTAAACTTCCGAAACTGTCATGGCCTTTAGCGGTGATTAGCAAAAAATAAAAAATATTATTATAACCTAGATATAAAATAGTACTAAACTTCTGGACTGTCACGGGCTTTAGCGGCGACTGAAAAGAATCCGCGGAAATGTTCGTGCATACTAAACGCAGAACACAAAATTGAGACTCATGCCAACTTCGGGGGAGACTGACAAAATCCCTGAAAAATGTTAAAATATGTTTGATACTAATTATAATACAGAAGTTTCTAAACTAATAGCGAATTTATTGAAGATTAAAAACAAGAGGCCTTCAAAATGATAAAATTGTACAAAGGATTTCTATAAAGTGTTAAAAGGTTTTAAAAGTGAAAAATGTACATATTAGCATTTTACAAATGAAAAATAAACTAATTATAATGAATTAAACTATAACTGAAGAATCTCTGGACAAATTTAAAACTCTCAACTAAAATATTTCCCAATTTGTGACTCAAAAGTTTAAAGATTTAAAAAAAATATTCTGAAATGTACATATGAAAATTATAAATATGAGTCAGGAACGCCGGACATTTACTAAATAGCTAAAACGCAACGGAGGCTGGGACTTGAAGGGAAACATTTCCTTCAGGAAACATCTTGAAAGATCGACACAGAGAGTCCGAAAGAACATGTCCACAAGAAATACTTTGTTTCTAAATAACAAGCCAACACATTTGTTCTTAATGAACATTTTGCATCATCATCAATTATGAAGAGGGAGGTTTATTGCACGTCGCTAATTGTTTCATTTACAAATACCAAAAACATTAAACATGAACGTATTGACAAAGTTGACAATGCTGTATAGTCAGACATGACTTCCAATAATCTATGTACTTTTGTCATCGATACACTCTACGTTTATGTGCTAAAGAAAATTTTCATAATGTTATCAAGACCACCTCCCTATTTTCATCATCGTTTCTAGAGTACACAATGTCAAAACCATTCATTATATGTTCTTAAAGAAATCCATGACTGCGTTGATGAAGAAAATATGCAATTTATTGTTCACACATAATATAATCTGATCCTTGTAATTTCAATCTAATAAATTGAGCAGAAACTGTATTTTTCTCACCAACTCAAAGATATCCGCTTCCAGAGGAGGTAATTCATCAGAATAAACATATTCCACGCTGTAATCCTTGGGAAAGTGAATGAAACAGGTCTCTTTATTACTAATGAATGAAAAGAAGATAAATGTGGCTATTGTAAGCAACACATGAACCAAAACTTCGCCTGCCTTTCCAGAAAAGGTTTGTACATATTGAATTCCCCTGACCCTAATGAAAGAGAATGTACTCGCATTCATCCTCAAAGATTAACCTTCTTAGTTCGAAAAAGCGTTAATGCAAATAAAACAGATAAATATGTCAAACTATACCTGTCCCATTACAATGAAAGGATATTCTCATTTCTGCTGTGGCTACACTACTTTTACCACCATCCAGCAAACACTTTGATTCTGTCCTTTCCTTTATGATAAAAGCGTGTCAGTTTTTAATTTTTAGTTACAATTACCATTCCACTAGAACAAGCTGAGTGCAAGCAAGATAGGATATGTAACACATCGACTGAAATGATATGCCATTATCTAAACGATGCCTTGCTCATTAAACAAACTTTAAATCCAATTAATCGTTAATATTTAGTCATTAGGAGGGCACTCTTGTGTATATAT
This sequence comes from Megalonaias nervosa, assembly GCA_016617855.1. Taxonomy (NCBI): domain Eukaryota; kingdom Metazoa; phylum Mollusca; class Bivalvia; order Unionida; family Unionidae; genus Megalonaias; species Megalonaias nervosa. The sequence goes on from JAECUM010063062.1 coordinate 7,090, forward strand.
ATATATATATATATATATATATATATATATATAGGTATATATATATATATATATATATATATATATATATATATATATATATATATATATATATATATATATATATATATATCTGTGTGTGTGTGTGTGTGTTCTTACGCATGCAGAAGAGGGGTGTAAGTTATTGTCAGAAAGAAAGTGAATGAAAACAGGTCTCTTTATTACTAACGTGTTTGATGAGATTGTAAAATTAAATGTGCATGTACCATCCTACTCTTTACGACATTGATCAAGTCAAAAGGAAGACAGAGAGTGAAAGACAGAATTCGTTAGGTCAGTCGTACAAAATTACAAAGTCAGAGTATATGGGTACATAATTAAAACATAAACGAACTTTGTGTTTGATGCTGGCCACTTTCGTGACTTTGTATTGAAATAAATGCAATGTATTGAACGAAAAATTTGCTATGTATTTACAGCATAACATAACTATCTGGACAAAGTCTAAAAAGTAAACATGTTAAGAAATTGAACAATGAGACATACGGTATAATGCATAAATTTTTTGAGGCTGCAACCGCCATAAACAGAAATACAAGCAGCAGGGAAGGTGAACAGACCACTTTGTACAGACCGTTATTTTACAAAAATAAAGGTTCCTACAGGGGCTGAAAAATAAGGTCAATAACGCTAAACCGAACTTCCTAACTTTTATTATTACCGTATAGTTTGAAAAACGAATAATAAATCGTTTGGGTTAGCTCATTTTTGTTATTTTATTTTTGACTTTTTTGTTTTTTCTGTTATAATGCGTTTAGTTTGCTCGGCGGGTCACTTAATTTGTGTTATTCACCTTCCCTGCTGCTGTAATTTAAACAGTCAGTATAAATATTATTAATATGGTTGTCATCGGGGAACCTCATTCAGCTAGTATAGCAAGAGTGCGACTAGAAGCAATTAGAAAATATTTACCTGTTCGTGATGCTGTCAAGCAACAATTACAACAACGACAAGAATCTCATGTTGAATTTGAAGAGGATACAAAACAATTATTTAAGCCTATTACAGAGACAACTAAACCTCTTCTTCCAGTATCTGAGAAAATTGCAGAGGCAACTGGAAAAATAGCAGAAAGAACTAAGAAAACAAAAAAGATTCTACGAGAACTTCCAGCTGAAATTGCTGCTGCTCAACCACAATTACAAGAAGAAGTACAACAAGTACTTGAGGGTATTAACAAAGTTCGTGAGGAGGTCGGTGACGTAATAGATATTATTACGCCAAAGCCAAAGCCAAAGCCAAAACCACCAGCCTGATTAACCGAAGATGGTCGTAGGATACTTCGAGAAAACCCTGTAGCGGCTGCAGCAACAGGATATCCACATCGTGATACATTATTAGATCCAAACACCGCTAGTGTTTCTGAAAAAAATTGGGTTTCTTTTATATTTCGAAAGTCCCGTGGTATATCTAGAATCACTGATAAACATAAAAATGATTTTGAAACTTTTGTGAGACAAGTCGAAGAGGCTAAAAGAGCGCCATTATCCGGAGATATATTATCGCCAGCAAAATTGCTGTTCAGACCACCTCGTATTGAGGAGGAAGAAACAACTGGAAGCGGTTTTACTACTCATGGAAGTGGTCTTATTACTTGTCCTAATAACGTCCTTGCTGACGTTGATCGACTAGAAATACTCATCGGAGGAAAACGAGCTGGTAATAATTCTCCAGAAATAATTAATGAAGCAGCCGATATTTGCAGACGATTATTTACAGGCGGTATCATGGATGTTGATGTTTATCAGTCTCTTATTAATGAAATTGCCGATGACTACTACAGTGACTAAGTACGTAATTAAATACAATTACTATAATAAAATGATCGTACATAGTACTCACCGTGGACCAACCATGGTCAGGGCAATAAACTCACGATTACCAGTATACAAGACAACCTACGGAGATGGACTAGGTGATGTTGTTCAGGGTCTATTTAGAAGGATAGCCCCAAAAGCAATACCGATCGCAAAGCAACTGGGAATGAAAGCTATTGATGTTGTTCGTGAAAAAGGTATTGGTGCTATGGGTAATCTCTCTGGTAAAGCATTTTCAGCGATTAAAGATAGACTAGCACGATTAATACGACGAAAACCTCAACCACCAGTAAAATTACCTAGTACTGAAGTAATGCCTGCAAATGTCAGTAAAATAATAAATCAAGTTGCTAATCAAAAACTAGCAGAGTTGGCTGATGTACCAATGTCAGAAAAAGAAAAAAATATAACCGCTAGTCTGATAGCAGGAAGTGGTCTTCGTTTTAGACGATAATTATAATAAAGATGTTCAAGCGAATATCTGATCCAGCATTTGACATGGACGCACCAGTACTTAAAGATGAGTCTATGCGTGATTATCAATATTATTCTTATGATGCTCGAATTCCAGATCAACGTGGACGAATTGAACTACAAGTTCAGGATACAAGTAGGTATTTCCTACCCGCTGAGGCTTTTATTGAGGTTGAAGGTGAAATTTTAAATAACGCTGCTCCTGCAGCACCAGTAGCATATGGAGCTGAAGTTAGGGTTGGTTTTGTTAATAATGGTATTATGGCGTTGTTTGATAGTGCTACGTACGTGATTGACGGAAAAAATATTGAATCAATTCAGAAAGACGTCGACGTTGCAACGACAATACTTGGCCTTGCAAGATACAGCGATGATTATTCAAGATCAACTGGTCCATCAATGATGTTTGTAAAGGATACTTCTAACCACCCTGACAGTAGAAATCAGATTACTCGACAGCCCAATAATCGAGCTGTTCCTCCTGTTGCTGCTGCTATTGAAGATCTATATTTTCCAAATCCAGAATTTAACTTAGGATTTTCAGCACGTAGATCAATGTTGAAAGATAATAGAAGGTTGTTTTCATGTGCGATTCCACTATCACATATATTTGGATTCTGTAGAAATGTCAGAAACGTCATTTTCGGAGCTAAGCATACAGTTGTACTTGTACGAAAAGCTACCGACAACGATGCATTATGGAGACCCATTGGTGATCCTGGTAAAGTAATTCTGACAAAACTTTCATTGTGGATGCCAGTAATGACCCCATCAATAACTGAAGAAGATCGTCTACTCTCTTTTATAAATCAAGGTGGTAAATCAGCATTATCATGGTTAACAATGACCACAGATGCTATCCAGAGTAATATTAATGGTTTGTTTACATGGCAAATAGCTTCTCAGCAAGGTGTTTCTGCACCACGACATATATTCATTGCGCTTCAAGATGCTGCACGGGTGGATGATCAAACACGTAGCATTATGATATTTGACAATCTTGGTGTTTCCGAGGTTTCTTTAAGAATAAATGGACATCAAGAACCATCTGAGGATATTTTATTGAATTTTGAACAAAATCATGTAGCACGTGCATATCATCGATTAATGACGTTCATGGGTCGTGATCAAAATATTGATACTGGTTTACAAATATCACAATTGGATTTTACAAACCTATATCCGATTTATTACTTTTCGCTTGAACATTTAGATTTAACCAGACAGTCAGTAGTCGATATACATTTTCGAGCTCGTGTTAACAGAAATATTGTAGATATTCCTAATTACAGAGCAATTGCTGTTATACTCAGCGATAAATCAATGTTACTTGAAGGTACTGGTGGACGAATGAGAGTCGTTGATGCTCCAGTAGAAAACATGTAATTAGATCGTTTATGAATATTATAATGTCGTATAATCACGTTAGTGTTAGTCTGACTCCTGGTCAGATTAAAAGGATACAATCAGCATCAAAAAATAACTGTGGATTAAAAATATTGCTAAAGAAAGAGCAGATGAGCGGCTCAAATAAATTATCTCTTACAGAACGTCAGCTCAGGCATTTCAATGAAGCCAAAACATCATTAAGACGGGTGGTATATTTCCACTTCTTGCTGCTATACCAGCATTAATAGCCGCTGCAGCCCCAGCTGTTGCAAAAGCAGCTGCGTTAGGCGCTGTTGGAACCGCTGCTGGAATGGCATTAAAGAAAGCAACAGGAAAGGGAATTAAAAAAAAGGGAAGGGGTCTAAGATTACCAAGGACTCCACATTCATGGTACGGAAAAGGCCTAAGATTACCAGGGACAGTTTACTGATATCTCCTATGTCCAATTTTGATTTATTAGATGCTGCTAAAAAATTAAAAATAAAAAATTTTAGAGGAGTTTTTATGCGCGATCAATTACCGAAACAACCAAACAATATTGAAACAGGTATTATTAATCTCGATGAAAACTCTGGACCTGGCACGCATTGGGTCGCTTATGCAATTGATCCACGTGGAATTATTTATTTTGATTCATATGGACTAGCTCCACCAAAAGAATTCTTAAAGTATATTAGCGGCTATCAAAGTACCCCAATATGGTATTCAACGTTACCAACACAAACATTAACTGATCCACCAATATGTGGTCGAGAAGTACTTAACGTACTTGATGCTATATCAAAATCAACAAAGCCAC
>JAECUM010063066.1:0-18891 GCA_016617855.1 Megalonaias nervosa
ATTACGAATCTTATTTTCGTATACTGATTGGACTAAGGCCCATCTTATCGTTGTGATAGGACATTATTTTGCACTATGGTGGTTAATTGCAGCAACATTAATTACAAGTGTTCCATAGGCGCAGAAAAGACTGTCAACAACAACATATTATAAAAGAGAATCACAGCAATGCATCAGTAATCACCAGGGACGGGGGTGGGGGGAGGGCAGGAAGTGACACTAGAATTGCCAGCTTGGACCACCGTTACAGGTTCATGAAAGTACAGATCGATCTCAGACTGTCTGCACAGGTCCAAGTTATTATGCACTTTTGAGAGAGTGATGTATGCAAGTTGAAGTTGTTTGCATTTAAAACATACACAGTGGATAGAATGTTGGCATACCTCAATGCTGCTTTGATGTAATGTGGCTGACATTTCTTCGGATAACGTACTTGTGGAAAATGTACATGACCTAAGCACACTGCTAACTAAAATGACTGCTCCCTTGTGCAAAAAGGATCAGCCTGAATTAGTCTAAAGTACACAATCTTTAGCAGATATTAAAATAAGGAAAATTAATTTTGCCAGACTAGACAATACCAGCTTCTGAAAGTGCAATGAATGAATTACCAAATATATAAAATGTAAAAAAAAAAATTATCGGCTCTTTTTTTTACAATTTATCTCTGAAGTTCAGGAAGTGAAAATGACCGAGTGGAGCTAGCAGTTTTTTTGAAAAGTGCACATCTGGAGTAAGGCCAAGCTGTATACTCTATAACCCATATTACACCAATCAATCATACATCAAAATAAAGGGAATTAAAGGTTCTTTGAACAATACCTAAGATATACAAGGTCTTTTTCAAATAGCTAGTATAACCAGTGAGGAAACCCGGGGAAATTATTTTTCTTTAAATTTCTAACCCTATGCATAATACGAAATTGTAGAGCGCCACCTTAAGGCAAATATGAAAATTTCTGCAATTATTTTCCTTATTTTTACATCATTATATGTGATATTCTGAACAAAATGGTACATTAACATTGATGTTATGCATGAAAATAGGCTAATTATGCTTATTTTACTCTTGCTTACATAATATGCCTTGAGGAATGCTTGTGTGAGTAGTGACCTTAATTATGGGGAAATTAGAAGTCCTAGAATGTAGGAATAAAGTCAACTTAAATTTAAAAATGTTGCATTAAGTGAAAGAAATATATAGTAAACATGTTTATTTCATTTTTTTGCAATGAAATTAAAAACTGAATGATGACAAAGCAAACTCGCTTTCATACCCATGTCTACGCGTTTATCCCGACCTATAAACGGCCACAGCTTCTGATCTGCACGTGGGATATGATTGTTGGTAAAATCAAGCCAAATTTCATCGGCGGGTTCTTGATAACCGTTTAACCACAAAGAAACTTCAGATACACCTAAACGGTCAAATATTATTTTAGTTACAGCCTGACCACTGCGCCCCCGAGCTACAGTTTGAAACACCACAAAACACACGTTTTGATGCTTTGATACCATGTTGTGCAGTTATTTGCCATGATAACTGCTTAATAATGCTTATGCTATTAGTGATGTGCCTCCAGAACTCATAAACGATAACAAACGTGTTTCTGCAGCCATGAAAGGATAACCATAGGTAACCACAATGCCAATTGCGACAACACATCTTGAGTTTTCTGTCCAATGCGACTGTGTTTGCCTCCGAACATAGCCGTGCAAACATCTCTGAAAAACCCAAATATGTCGTTCCGAAAGCGACAACTAGGCTCCCTCATGTTTTCTTCAACATTACACAGAAAGTTGTAATTAGCATTATTTGCAACTACAGCGTGTTACAGCATTTCCTGCTGCGTTCATAACGTTTCCAATCATTTAATGGAACTGATAATTCGCATCGAATCCATCCTTGTGAAGGATCATTGACTGGCCACCAGAACTTGCAAAAAACTTACTGTATCTTTCGACGCCTATAATTGTGCCAGCAGAACTTGCATTAATGTCACTGTATCTTTCAACACCAGGAATTGTCGTGGCAATGTAAGCATTGCTCAAACATGCTTCGATTTCCTTTCCATCGATGGAATAATGTGCGCTGCTGAACACGCCATGATGCAGTTGTTTAGAAATCCAAGCTGACTATTGGGGTCTAATTATGATTGCTGGTTGGTATCAGTCTTCCATGGCTGTTGTAAGTCTATTCAACCTCTTTGTTTAGGATCCTTCGCCGGATATGACTAATACTGAAAATCGCTTTTGCATCTATCTATCTTCAGGGGCATTTTCATGACAAACCCGGGATGGGATATGTCTTCACATTTTGCCATTGTTTATGCATTAACGGTTTCGTCTAAAACACGTTTGTCGCCGCTTGCCTCTATGTCCAGTTCATAATAGTAATCCGCTTCCCATTGCCACATTTAAAGTTGTTTATTCAGTTTTGCGTTGTTGAACAGCTCCATTAGTAATTTTAATGTCCGGCTGGTACATTGCTTCTGTTGATGGAAGTGTAATAGCCTTTGGGTCCACATATTGTTGTTGAGTCACTAATCTTCATAGTGGATCTCACAATATTAGATCTTTCAAAATATCCGCTGGAAATGTTTTGAATCTATGAACGACTGGCATTGCAACTTGTATGGCCATCGGTGCGGCGCGCGAAGACATGGCTGCATGTACCTTTGTTACGAACGTAAATAATCCTTGGGCAACACCACCAGGCCATTTTCGTAATATATCATATAAATGGGTTTTCATACGTTAATAGCAGTCACTGGTATCACAAGCCCACTTAAGATTGTCACTGTATTAAATGTCAGGTTTATCTCTGATGTACAATCAAGGTTTCCCTCGCGAGAATTATCTTGTGTTTATCCTGATCCGTAAGAGCAAATCGAAGTTGCGTCAACTGGGGATAGATCATTCTGCTCCACTGCTAGTAGAAACCCAGACAGTATATAAACCTTGGATGCTATGCCTCCCCAGCTACACCTGTGGGATATCTGCGTTTGTAATTGCCTCTGATGGCATGAAAGTTTAAATTGATCAGAATGGTTGAGGTAATCATGACAATATCTGTCGAGATATGATATCCAGACGCTTTTGGCCATGGTCATGATATTCGTTTGACCTCAGGAATGTCATTAATGTTTCAGGACCAATACAGAATTGTTCTTATTGATGACCGTACAATGCCAACAACGTGTGGGCAGACTTATTCGAGATGGCAGAGTTGAGTGTAGGCTCATGTCCACGTATGACAACTGTAGCGTATTTGACAGCCTAACAAAACTCTCCATCAAATCTCTTCGTTAATCGATTCGATATTGCCAAGTTGTACCACCATCCATCGAAAACACAAAATAATTATTCGCCGAGAACTCACAAACGGGCGTTTTCGGATATTATGCCAAATATAATAAACACACAACTAAGAAGTGTGCGTGATTCCTATGCAGTGATTGTTGTGGAGAAAGTCACATAACATTCTGGTTTCGTTTGATGAGATTGTAGTCATGGAGTTGATGTTCTGAGTTGCATTTGCAACCAAACACTAAAATCGCAAAATAGATTTTGTGTAAAACGGGAATTGCATTTGAGTTCATCATCGGTTTGCGAACTTCGTTTGTCGTATATATATATGATTGATGTCTTCAACGCGTTTGCCCATCAACAAGAGAAATGTCCCCAAATTGATGACAAATCGATGAAGCCTCATTAATAACTTCTGGTGCGTTTTTCCCACGCCAACGTACCTCACGAATGTTCCCAACTGATTCTTGCTTGTTCACAGACATGCATTTGAACCCCAAAACTTTGAAAACTTATGTCGTCATAGAGCATTTAATCGTTCCACGTTTACCTCCACGCTTGAGCTGACTAGCACCGAGACATTTCCCATGTTTGAGCGGTTCCTCCTCTGATGGGAAGAAATATTGTTTTTTTTAATAGAGTTGCAGGTAAAGCTTGTTTGGAATCCTCATAAATTTTGGTTATAGCTAATCTGAAGGTGTCCGAAACGTAGTTATAGATCATTTAGCGTTTTCTTCACCTATAGTTTGATAGAGTGCATAAATACTTTAATCTTCAGGCCACAATGGATCTTTACTGCTTAGTCTTTTGCACCCAGTCCACTCCTTGTATACCCATGCAGGTCAGATTCTTTGATGATATTGATGCGCATATCCGCTGGTAGTTTATGTTCCAACATATACTCTTTTAGTCTTTTCTTTATCAGCTATTTTAGCAGCAGATTATATTATTTTTAAATATTTCCTGCCTTGATTGATGTTGAAATCTTCGAACTGCAGATTTAACTTTGATACGTACTGGCATAATTGTTCTGTGCAACAGGTGCAAGTGTCTCTCCAGCAGCATTTGTCAGTTCCTCTAACTGTTTTTACATTGCTGCTAATTGTTCTAGCGCAGGCCTGGTCGGAATGGGTTGTTCTATTCGCATGATCGCGACAGTGGTTTCCGTGACTTTCTGTTTGTTCCACAGTTTCCTCGGTTTTGGCTACAATTTCCTTTGTTGGTTTGGTTAGCAGCGTAAACGTTTATTCAATGCCTGCTGTGAGGTTTTCGCATGCAGTTTGTCTCGACTGTAATATATCTTTGACACTTGTGCGTGCATTCCTGTACACGCAAGATAGTTCCAGTTTATCGTGTGCGGATTTTCTAAGTAGGTCAGCAGCCTCTGCTATAGCATCGCTGGCGGACTTCGTTATTATATATGCCCATTGTTTGCTTGTTCAATTGTTATATCCAAACCAGCTCAATATCCCGAAACGCATCCCACGGGTAATCTGTGGCACACAAAGTCAATGAATGCTTGCAAGGCCATGCACGTCAATTCCGCGAAATATCATCAACTTGTTATAGTTTTCTTGGAGTACTTTAGATAGGTATGTTTATTATTTTATGACACAGATCATGTCTGAGTTTTTGTGTTGGCCCCTCTGGAATATTCTCGCTTGATTGTTTTGGTATTCAAGCATCACATCGTCGTACCGGCAAAAGTTTCATGGGCTGTGGCAAAGAAATCAAAGGTGCACAGATTACTTCTTGTTTGCGATTTAATAGTTACCGCAAAAACTCTGAATACATCATAACATTGTTGATCGTCATCAAATTATGTACAACCTATCTCAAGGTAACCATCTTACATTCAGCAAAAGTCGGGATTTCCCAGATCCAGCCGGGCGCCTCATTAACACGCGAACTGAGTTTGGAAAAGTGTTATCATGCATGTATGCTTTGGGCTTTGCCTATGAAGAGGAGTCGGTGATGGTAAAAACATTGTTGATTTTCCCTTTCATGATGCCATCTTCAATGTTGTGTTTGATACTGCATGAAAACTCGTACTGTTCAAAAACACAAAATGGTCCAGTTGGAAATTTTGTTCGGTGTGGAGCAAAGAAGTCAATATTTATTAACAAAGCTGCTTGGGACAAGTTAGATCAAATGGCGTGGTTAAAAGCATCACAGGATGCAATAGTTATGGACCATCAACACGACTGGATATATGACTTAATTCTAACAACCAACCAAAGCCTGGGGAAACACTTATAAACCGCATCGATGGCTGTCCAAGTATTCATTGTGGCAAATTTTTCTACCAGCACCAAAGAAGACTTCCCGTACTTGGTTTCATGTGAGAACATCCAACGAAGTTCATTAAACTAGTTCTTGGTGATTGTGTGCGTGGACGTACATACAAGTAACATTATCACTATTGCAGATGTTGCCAGTAGATGCAAAGTAGATACTAACATGGCCACAGCTGTCGCAAGTGTGATTTCTCAAGATCGTTCAGCGTTGTCAGCAAAAGATAAAGTACTTGTTTGCGTTGGACATGTTAAGATGCATCGCACTAGGCTAGTGTGGAACGATTCACCTACAGAACGGTTATTTGGACATCACTACACACAAAAGTGCTAATGAAGTCTCTATCTCGGATTCAGATTGCAAGCACTCTAGAGCGATCAAACGAATCACATCAGTCATACAAGAACGTAATAATGGAGTCACACGCGTAATTGGTTTAAAATCTGCTGAGGCAATTAGACAAAACACCTTCACAGTTACCAACAATATGATTTCACAACCACCGCGTTGGACCCAATAGGAAACAATTGCGTTGTGTATCTGTATACACCAGAGGAGCCGGAAGGCGGACAGCGTCGTGTTAATTATATGGTATGGTCCAGTGATTCATTTGCAATTTCAAACACGATTGATTGTCCATGATAATCAGTATGTTTCTGTCTTCGCCTGTGGGTGAAAGAGAAGCACAGTTACCCCAAGCAGAGCATTTGTGTGTGAAGAATTGCAAGTCATTCCAGCGGACACAGAACTACCACCATGACCTTTCTTAATACAATAGTGCATGCATGCGTATGAATAAAAAGTTCCCATCAATGCAGATTGGTAGCGTATTGCAAGCCTATTAAAGTTATCGTAGTATATTATTTAACTTGTTCCCAGAGTTCACGTTGGTCGAAATTTTCAAATTTTATTGTCAGAAATATTATTAACTACAAACGTTTGGACGACATGTGTAATACCTTGAAGCAATAAATCAACTACAAGTATCTGTGGAGCAAGAGCAATTGAGAATCCTTAATTATCCAAACGTTCTAAACAGACATATGAAAGAGACAGGTCTCTCTCAATTTAAATTTCTCAGCATTCTTTCTTTTGTTATGTGTAGGCTCGTACAAATGTAACAAAAGAAAAGAGTGAAGTCAACAAGCTTTGTAAATTTTAACAAAATTTATTTCCCTAGAAAACAATGCAAAAATTAGAAAATAGGACTTACGGTTTGTAAATATAATCCAAAATTTAATCCTAAGACTTAAAAATATAAGTCCTGTCATTAAACAGTTCTAATTGGATCCAGGTTCGAATCTCGATGAAATTCCAATATGGAGGCGATGACGTCAGATGATGTCTGTACTGACGGTAACAGCTCCTCGTCGAATCACAGTTTATAATGTTTCCGTTAAACTCCAGAATAAATTTCCACTGAATTTCTTTGTCCCAGAACTTTTATAAATATGAAGCACTTGTTTAGTTTTCTAGAGAATAAATTATTAAATTCCAAAAAATAGATGAACTTCAAAGCAATCTGGCATCAACGATCAAAACCTCTTGAGCCCTCAAGGTTTAAAATACAACTCAATAAATCTAGTAGAAAATGGATGTTTTAAGCCTCGATTTTAGATCACATGGTAGTTCACGTGACAGGCTACGTGATTTCTAACTTGAACAGAGCAATTAAAAAAGTGACAATTATCACGTAGCTAGAATAGCCCTATCTAAGAATCAAATTTTCACACTGGAAATAAATAAAAAAGATAGGCTGTTACAATTCAGCTAACACGTGAGCCGAAAATGACCTTGGCAATAGCCAATCGTCTTCACTCGATGTTTACAAAATCTATGAACTAAACATAGTGCTGAAGTAACTTATAATCTAATCGGGTCAAGCCAATTTTCGGAAAAGAGATTCAAATCCAATGAAAATTATCATTACAAAAAAATGTAATGAAACAAAATTAAAATAAAAAAGATTTTAAAACTAACACACAAGTAATTTAATTACATATTCGTAACACTTTTCTATTTGAATATTCGAAGAACTATGAACTTTAGCAAAGATTGCATTGTGAAAATTACTTTCTTAATGAACACAGTTCTAGGAATATAATTGACGATTTATCTAGATACAAAATCCAGTTTTTCTGTTAAAGACCAGCTGGGTCATAACTATATAACATGACTTGCAAGTGGTGTCTAAGTGCACAAATGAAAAGCAAAAATCTCACCATGTCTGCAGCAAACTTTAAATTGCAAATATTTAGTATCAGATCCAAATAACGATACATAGAACTGACTTACAGTGTGGTTTGTTATGTGGGGTAATTATCTCCTGAAAGAAGGATTTACCATAACAAACGATGCACATTCGGCAGGATTTTCACGTAGGCCCAAAGGAGATACTTACTATCGATCTTCATGACCAATTATATGCATTGTCTCAATGGCAGCTAAGATATTCGGAACGAACATTAAAGATGAAACTTTAAACAGAAGAATTGGAGCAGAATCTTAAAATGGTTTATTTGGTTTTTAAATTCATTACACGTTACAGCCCATTAACGAGTCGATATAATAAAGGAGGAACGTTGCAAAACGAATAATATGTATACATCGCATGACTGTAAGTATGGTTCTAATTGTTACAAATGCTATTTTAGATGAAACAAATTCTATCTGAGTATATTTTCTTTCCATATGAAAATTATAGTATTTTATATTATCACCTTGATTTGGCATGAGGTAGATACTAAAGTATGGCGTTTTCTAAGAAAACCCAAATCAGTGATCAAGATTGTGATTATTTGTGTCTTACAAACACAACACTGAAAAGGACAATGAATGAATGCTAAAAAATAGTTTATTATGGAACTTCATTTCCTACGGGCAAGATTTTCAAACTTACACAACATCTTTAATCAGTGGAAGCAGAAGGTGATGCATTTCCAACATATAAGTGTCATTCTGTTGAACATGCTTTATTCGGAAAGTTTCATGCATTATGTTTGTCACATCCGATAAAAAAAACAGGGTTTTACTTTAGTTCTTGGATGAAACATATTTTATTACTTCAAAATCTTGCTATTGTTTCAAAACTATTGACACATATCATCATGATGTATAACGGAAATGTACATTTGGTCCTCACAACATATAACTATCTTGTTGTTACCAGTCAGCAATATTAGGCTGGTTTTGTTGACCAGAATTATAGACGAATTTCTCATTTGTAATGTGTTCAGAAAGTTTGGTCTGATTAATTTCTTAACTGAATCAGAATTTTTTATACAGATTTTGTGCTTTAGATCTAGACCTGAGGTTTTCTTTTTGACCCTGAGCAAGATATTAAACCGAAAGCAATATCTCTTTACAAACAAGAGTCAGATTTTTAAAGAAACAAAGTTTCATTCACTGGATAATAGATTATTCAAAACCATTTTCATGTAATACACTTGTCAAACAATGCAGTTAAAATGATCTGGCACCGGATAACAGCATAATTGCTTACGAAACAGTTGCTTAATTAAGCTAATTCTTTTATTTCAACAAAAAATAATATTGCTTGAAAAGATATAGAGAAACATCATGGAAATATATGTATGAACGGAAATGAATCTTGCACCATATAGAAATGGAACGGTTTGAAACAAGTAATTAGAAATAGGCATTTTATTCGCTAGATGAATATGAGAATTTCGCAGTAATATTTCAATTGGTGTATTTTAAAAGTAATTTATTGGTTGTGTCAAAGAAATCAGGAATCTAAACAGAAATGTTGTGCAATAGTGTCCTCACTCAAAGAGATGTTGATGTATATTTCAACATTTTTACATAAATGAAGCTTCATTCAGTCGATAATAGATTTTTCAAAGAACTTCCAAGCCGTCCATGGATCACATCTATAGGTTGACAAGACCTGATAACGACAATGGGAAAATTGTTACCTAATGAAACACATTCTATTAATTAAAAATATTTGTTTTGTTTGAAAAGATATTGACAAACTTCATCGAAATATGAACGTAAATGTTGTCTGTATAACACAAAAACAAAGTACGATTGTTGCAAGTCATTCGTGATTGGTTGTTGTTTGTTGGCCTATAGAATATAACAATTGACTGCAATTGCGTTTTTAAAATGTTGTTGGTTGATTGATAGTTTCAAGGGAATCGAGGAAAACAGTCTTGCATTACGTTTGCTGTATTGCCCTGTACAAGACATGAAGAACTAATCAATATCTCCGCAGAACCAGAAGTGATGTAAATTCATCATTTTGGAAAGACACAATTTTATTCGTTGGATAAAAAGTATTCCGAACAGTTCTATGGAATACACGTTTGCATCAAGTCAAGTTGAAATGAACTCGCATTTAAAACTAATTCAATAAAATATATTCTCTCATTGCGAAATGTTGGCATTAGTTAAAGAAATATTCAGAAAAAGTGCTAAATAAGTGCGTCAATGTAAATTTGGTCCACAGAATATAGATCAGAACGATAGGTTCAAAGCGATAACATTGTTGTAGTTAACTGAACAATTATACTATATTATTTAAATGTGCTATTTGAGCTGAAACAATTATAGTATGGTACACATTGTCTGAATGGAAACGCTTATAATATAGTATCTGATTGTTCTGCTGTTGCATGCTGGGAAATAATTACTTCCTTGGAGACTACAATTTACAAACTGTAGGGTATTTAAAGCAAATGTATACAGTAAATGAAGCACTTATTCCTCTCTGATAGATACAAAAAGAGAAAATAATATTACACTGAACAGACATTAAACAATTATTCCAAAGGTAAATTACAAAACTAGTGAGCTCTGAACGGTACTTTTATTCTATTGCAATATGATTGGTATGTCTCATTTAGATTTTTAAGGAAAGATTCTAAATCTAGTCCTCCTTCGATGTCACTCAAAGAAATGTGATCCTTCTAAATCGTCAATGAAAACAAAACCCTAAATAGTAGAGACGAGAATATTTAGAGCAAAACTGTGATAGATTATAAGCCATATTTTCAGATTGGGTGTTTTAAATCATCTATCACTGCAAATATGGTCACTTAGCAAACCAAAAACTACGTTCATCAGCCAAGCCGTATCTATCATGATGTAAATGAATCTATGCATGCAGAAAGACGCTTGGTAAATAAAATTACTAAAATATCTTAATAACATAACTTCCACTTAAATATGAAATTTGTATTCATTATTTGCAGTTGAGATGCAAATTTGAAATCAAAAGAAGATATGTTTGATACAATTATCTGAGAGTGGAATTTAAGTTGCACAATATATCCTATTCTGTAAACCGATGTGTGCTTATAGAATGCCTTTCCATTTGATAGCAGGCTTCACTTTTACACGTGACAATGATATAGTACCAAGTAGTAGCATGGAAACAGATCTGAAACAACACGTCCATTCTTCTAAATCAGAGGCTGAATCAAATGTAGTCCAAACATGTAATTTAATAAGGTTTTAAGTATTATATATTTATTAGCAAAGAGGAAGGAACTAAAAGATGCAAGTTTTCCATTTAAGATAGAATATTGTGATCAGTATCATCCATCTCCTTACCAGCGAAGAATGAAAACGAGATGCTTTCATGAAAATCAGATAGAAAAATTATCTTAAAAAGAATAAATATTAAAAATTAGAAATTATTTTCTACTAAGCATGTTGTTTTCTTATAAAATTCAAACATTTTTAATATATATATATATATATATATATATATATATATATATATATATATATATATATATATATATATATTTTGTGTGTGTGTGTGTGTGTGTGTGTGATTTTGTTTTTGGAGATTATCTTTAATAAATAACGGATATTTTCTTTTCTTTCGCTAATACCGGATATATTTCATCGTGTAGTACAAAAACCCTGATATTTTAATGAGTTGCGAAACCACCATTTAAAATATATTTTTATTTAGTACTTTGAGATAAAACATGTCTGGCATTTACATAGAAAAAGAACGTTTTCTTTTTATTACATAACAGACTTGTTCCAAAATCGAGACATGGAAGCTAAGAGTCACTCTTCAAAGCAATACCCCACCTCACCCCTTTTCGTCACATCACCTCAATTTCATTGGCTGATCATGCAATTATCAGTAACCCAAACAGGCGAAGGATTGGGTTGTTCTAATCTGTCGCAATCAATTACATTTTTGACAATTTGTAAAATTATGACCGTATCTGAAAACAAAACGAGTCCGATTCAGTTAATGCATTTCAGCGGATTTATCGCTGTTGTAAAAAACAGGGAAATAACTTCAGAGGGACACGATCAGCATTGAGTCAAGTTTCGTGAAGAAAAAATAATTTCCATGTCTGAAATGTAATGCACTTTCCATTTATTTGTTCTAGGTCACAAACCACTATTTTTGTTGCCGCAGGCATAACGTCTGTAGGCACACACGATCAGGCATGATATGTCATGATGGAAAATCCTACGCATTAGCATGTATTGATATAAGAATGCATTTTCACATGTGACAATATATAAATGATAAAATGTGAAAAATTATTTCTCCAATAAATTTCTATATTTAAAAGTTAAATTTGTAATAGAAAAACTGTTATTTTAAGACATGATCTTTGCAAACCAAGTTCTCTCGTTTTTCGAAAGTTAACCATAAGCCTTAATTTCATTGCTTGTTTAAAAGTTCTCTCCGAAGGTACAACACGAACATATAATTAATTCTGAGCATGTCAACTATTTATTTTATATTGAAGAATCAGCCCTTGAACCATTTGTTAGTATCATTATGGGGCAACGCGATATCCAACACGTGAACCATTTACATGAACGGCGTTATATTTTGCGATCAATTTCTGAATTTCTGAAACTATTTGAATCTTGGTCTAGAAGATCTAGAACCATGTTCCCCCATGCATACCATTGTGATGTGAAGATACTATTCATTGGTATAATTTAACTTGTTTTTCCAATCTTGTTTGATACTATGTTTCTTAGAAAAGAAGCTTATATCCTTAATAATCGTATATGCATTCTTCCACTGGATATCGGTGGTTGCTTATAAATACTTTGATTGGCTGATGAAAGAATACCAGGAACATAATCAAAATGATTGTACTGTTAGTCACAAACAAATACTAAAGTTTGAATTATATTAGATTACGTTAAATGCAAACTTTTACCCTTCCTAAAATATTCCAATCGATAACAATTACTGTTAAACATGTACGTGTACACACACACACATCACACATATGTGTCTACACACACACACACACACATATATATATATATATATATATATATATATATATATATATATATATATATATATATATATATATATATATATATATAAGACAAACAACAGGAACAACAAAATTTATTTTGACTTCTTATTTCCTACAGCTGTTTCTTACAAGAAATGTGACGATTTGATAAAGGGTTACCGTAGGCTCATTTAAAATACAAATAAGGAATGGAAATACGTCCATTATAGATACATACACATGATCAAAAGGCTAGAATCTTCAGTTGAATTTGAATTGAAAATGACCAGTTGTAAATTTCGATCTTGTTATTATGTTTTATTTACACCTAGCGATGTTGTTCATTTACAAAAGTATTCTGCCAACATGTTTCTGTGGCGGTTAAATTAAAAACTTATCTAGTTTCCTTGTTAGAAAAGTAATTTTCATGCTATTTAGGGGTTTCCATTTGAGTAGATTTTATCATTGTACACTACATAAAACAGTGAAATAAAACTAGTATAGCCATGTTTCCTCATTTTCTAGAGTTAGGACAAAGTTTAGTGCAACATTAGAACCATGCCACTTTTATTGTCTGATATAATTTGCTTGCATTTATTTCTTGTGAATTTGGTGTTCTTTATCCGGTTTTGCAAGGCACACACTAGTGCCTTGAAGGAAGGCATTATGATTAGATCTGTAGGAGATCAAACTGATTATCAGAAGCATGTAATGAGACATTCAGGAGACAAATATGATACAGTAACGATAATAACAAAAAGCTATCTAATAGTTGGCTGATATATTTTTTGAGATATTATTGATACTTTTTGGCTGAACTAAGGATAAAAACAAAACAACAGCATGGGATTCTCGTAATGATGTATTCGCTGTACGGAGTCCCATAAAGGGTATGAATAAACACTATGTAAATAATAATATACCACATGGTCGTGTGTGGCAAAATACTAAAAATTAACACTTTTATAATGTTAATTATCTAGAATCCTTACGAGTGAATACAAATGAATCGATCGTGTACTTTCTTGAGGCAGAAGTCATATTTTCTGGAAACATACTCTTCTATTTTCACTCCTTAGTTTCATTTTTATTAAATAAAAGAATTAATTACTTCTTTCGCATTCATTAAAGATTTTCTCGTAATGTAGTATGCATTACTGGTATAATTTAATTTACATATCTTGGGATATCAATAAGTCATACACTATTCCAACATTCCGGGAGGACGTCACTGTTTCAATAGAACGACCCTTATCTTCTGCATTTATTTTCGGCAATGAGCGATATGTAAACAAAGTCAGTCATGTGACTGTTTGTGCGAGTGTAAACATGATGAAGTTGATGACCTTATTCAACCAAGCGGGACTGGTAGGAGATGTACGAGACATATTTGGATAGGTGTCAAGGGGAAAGCAGATCTTAGACACGTTTTCTATTGATTAATTATTTTCTTATTTATATCCACAAAAGGAAACATTGTTGAAAGAAATATTTTTAATTACTAAAACTACTATTATAAACGGCAGGAAGATAGTGTAAGTGTCTACTTAAATGGAAATATTCAATAACGCAAGATTATGGTACCCGTGATTATATGAGAAAAGACTATAGATGGTTCCACTCAACAGTTATACACTTTATATAGGGTTTAATCTTTAAACAAAAATAATTTCCCATGTTTTACTAACTGTTTAATTCGGTTATTTAAACAAAGACCTTCTATGTCTTAGATATTGTCAGAATAATTTTTAATTGATGGGCGTAATTTGGTTTAAAGAGTCTACAGTTTGGCCTTATTTCATTTATTGCACTTTCAGAGATTGTTATTGTCTACCTTGATAAAACTGATTTTCTCTTGTTTAATAACTGCTAAAGTTAATGTGCTTTGGACTATGCCGGTTCATTTTGTGACCATACGAAATCGCGTGTTTGATTTTCTCCTTGTTTTATATAGTACGTAAATTCCATAACTGCCACGTGCACAGCCATACCAGTCACAGTATATAAGTGGCATTGAGGTATGCCAGCATTCTCTACATTGTGTATTGCCATTACAAGCTACATCACCTTATACATATCCTCATATCATCTCTTAAAAGTACATAAATAAAATGGTAGAACTGAACCTAAGAGATTTCTGATTAATTTATTCCAGCAAGATTTATTCCCCTTGGGGTTTCTTACAAAATATTAATAGCTTTCTTTTTTTTAAAAGTACACCGATTGCTGTCATTTTGTTTTGGATGTTTAACTGCTGGCGTTTTACTTACCTTTGTACATAATTTAAAATTAAGTTACTGTTAGTATATACCATAGCATCATAGCATTTCCACCATGACGCAACATTACGACACGTCCTAATATGTACGTGTGAGCGATTAATTCATAAATATTTTAACTTCAAATACATTTTAATTAACTTTATTTATTGTCAATAGCAATTTAAATGATTTTATTGTCTATTAATTGGCGGAATACACCAATTTTACAAAATATGTGATTGGTACTACTTGATATTATGATCTCACGGAGCCGCAAGTTCTAGAAGTTGTATTGGATCTTGCCACCATATCCAACAAAATAAATATCATAATATGTAAGTTTATAGCATGGACATAAGTTTAGTATTTTGGAGGAGAGGATGAAGTGTTAACTTACCAGTGTAAGAGGAATTTTTGAAAGAACCTTATTTGTATGCGAAACATGTAACTCTGCAGAGAATTTAGTTTAAGACAGCAAAGCAAATTTTCCTTTTTTTAAGTCTTACAACATAACAGATTGTACATCGCATGTGCAATCCACAATACATCGGAACTTTATAATTTCCCGGATATATATATATATATATATATATATATATATATATATATATATATATATATATATATATATATATATATATATATATATATATATATAATTGTTTATTTACAACAATATTGTAAAGTAATGATGTATTCACCTGGAGATCATCCATAAAGATGATGCGAAAGCGCTCGAAGGTATAAAGCATAGATATTTTTCTGATCTTCTGTTACATTAACTAATTTTTCTATGTATTATCCGGCACATGGACAGATTCATTTTTTCGCACACACACACACACACACACACACACACACACGTATGCGTCATACACAATGACAGCTCTAAGCTCACAAACTCCAAGCATCTTTAATTAAATACTGATAATTATCCAGCTGATATGAAATGCAATGAATAAAGATCTTCCTGTTACTGATTTTATAAATTGAAATGTCTGAGCTTTTAAATAAAATTCATGCGAATTATTATATCCCGTTTTATAGCAAAGACCTATCTCACGTGAAAGATGCTGATTAATTCTGAATTCCAGCTTTCAATTCAAAGTCAGTCACACTTTGACGAAAATAAAAGCTGATAAAACAGTTTCAAAATAAAATGCGGACATTAACTTGATAATAACTGTAGCGTAACAAGCGCAAGTAATAAGTTAATTATAGATGTTCTATAACTTATTTGATAGAGACAATGTTTACACAAGTGGAAATTAGAAGCAGTTATATTTTTCGTCTATGTTTGTCTAGCCTCTATAAGGCTAGTCTAAAGTAAACCAAAATAAAACAATTGTAGCATAATATTTTTGCAAGCCATTTGTCGCTATTTAATTGCACCAAACCTGTAGATGAACGACATGCCTACACAAAATTCATGCTGATAAAATTATCTACCGTAACCTGAACCAAAAACGATGAGACGGTCAAAACTGATAAGGCTCTGCAATGACTGACTGGTTCAGCACATTCTGAAACTACGATGTTTTCTAATATATATTCTTTATGTAATGCGAAAGTAACTTGTTTAATAAGGCACCAACTTTATTTTTAGTGCAGACATCTATCTGCCTTCTCGCCACAGTCTTATAGATTCACAAGAAATTGAGCTTTATTTGGTTATTGGATGAAATAAAGACTCCTACATACCCAATGGCAAAAATTAAGTTATATCCACAAAAATATTCATTTAATTGAAAACAAATATGCAGTTGAAAGGAACTATTTAATTGATTCCTGGGCAGGTACATTAGTGTATTGTACCAAGGGCTCACATACAAATATACGTTATATCTGAATCATCTTTACATTGTGCTTCCGTACCATTACGTCGCGATATTCAAATGTTGTTCAATTTAGATTTAATCAATCGTTGTACATAGCATCTGAGAGAGAGAGAGAGAGAGAGAGAGAGAGAGAGAGAGAGAGAGAGCTGCACATAATGTGACAAATCTGCAAAAAGATTAAACTTTTTCCACAGACATAAAAAATGGAGCTAAAATGTATGCTCCTAAAGTACGTTTGAGTGTTTCAGTATATAGAAACACTGATTACTGGTAAAGCATGCTTTATTTGAAATCAATATATGTTGTTTCTATGTTTCAATCTATATTCATCGGCTGCATTGTCAGTTCAGATGAAGATGGCACTTTTACCTATACAATTAGAGTAGGCGGTGCTGTGGGTCTTTAGATAATGCATCTGCTGCCAAAGAATTTGTTTTATTCTCTATGTCACTTTCCGATATAGTCTTATTTCAAGGATTACCTTACCATTTGTCGAGACCGTAGACGAAGCCAAAATGTAGGCTATTCGGAAGGGCTGAATGAAGTAAAACGATTGTAGTTTTTATTTTTATTGATCATAGTTTTTTAGTTTCTGTTTTACTTTTTACTTTTATGATTGGCTGATGCTACAAATTTATAGTGGAATTTCTGTGTAGACATGACACAACTTATATATCAATGCATAGTTTTATCATTATTATCATGAACATGAGAAACACATTTGTTGATTATATCCCGAAAAGTTTTAGCACTAAGCAACAGGGAGAGTGAACTTTTTCAATTAGAGATGTCGCTCAAAAATAAAGCTCTCTACGGAGATGAAAATACAACGCAAAAAACGTCAAACCGAAGCCTTTAACCGACCCGAAACTTTTCTATTTGGGTTAGCTTAGTTTTGTTACTTTATTTTTGACTTTAGTGTTTTCGTTTTTTATGGCGTGTTTGTTTACTCACCCAGGCACTCAATTTTTGTCGTCGCCCTCCCTGCTTCTCCAGTGTGGTGTAATTAAATCATTATTATATCAATAATGGAATCTTACACAGCTAAACTAGCTGCTCCAGTGTGGTGTAATTAAATCATTATTATATCAATAATGGAATCTTACATAGCTAAACTAGCTCGACAGCGACTAGAGGCAATTAAATTAAAAAATATCTTCCAGTCAAGCAAAAATTACAAGAGCGTCAGGAGTCTCAGGCGGAATTTACAGAAGGTGCAGAACAGTTATTTAAACCGGTTACAGAATCCACTGATAAGATTTTGCTTCCGTTAATAGACACACAGCTAGATCCAGGATAAAAACAAGACAAACTAAGAAAACAGAGAAGATTCTAAGAGAACTTCCGGATGAAATAGCTGCTGGTCAACCACAAACACAAACTCAAGAAATACTTGAGCAGCTTCGTTCTGAAGTAGCATATAAAAAGGATCTTATACCAGAACCAAAACCAAAAACAATCAAAAGAAAAAATTGAGTTGAATGATAAATTTACCGAAAATGGTATTAAATTTATAAAAAAAAAATCAAAAACGTGAATGAATTATCTGCGCTTGCCGTGATAAGTTTTGATAACAAAAACAAACTTTTAAAACCCAAATATGTTAATCAGGCTGTAGATCGTGAAAATTGGTACAGATGTATATTTCGCATATACTACGATGTTGACCAGGCCCGAAGCAATGATACAAGATGTATTGCATTTAATAATGGAATAGACAATTATCTTTGGTTACAACAACAACCACAACCACCTCAACCACAACCTCCTCAACCACAGTCATCGCCGCCACAATCATCATCTCTTCCAAGAACTAAAATAAATATAACAGATAAATTTACGCCTGAAGGTATTGACGCTATCAGAGATCCAAACCAAACAATAAATATTGCAGCATATGGATACGATAAGAGAGAGAGA
>JAECUM010063068.1:0-16233 GCA_016617855.1 Megalonaias nervosa
TATATATATATATATATATATATATTGTAACTGAGAGGATCTTATCATTTGTGCTTTAACATCTAGCACTTTGAAGTTGTATATTATATGTTGTGATGAATAGTTTTTGTTCAAATTATTGAATTCGAGTGATTATTTTCTCTGGAAATACAAAAGTGCTTTGATAAAATTCTTGGATAGAGACATTCACTGAAATTTATAGTGTATTCAAACCCGGGATTATATTTCTGTGATTCAACAAAAAACTGTTCGCACATCAGGACACTAGGAGCTACAATAAACTCATCATCACCGTCAGTTATTGAAATTTTTTCTGAACTTTTACTGAGTTTTATTCAGGACTTTAAATTACTAGGACTTGTGTCTGTAATTCTTGGATTATTTGGGAATTTAATTAGCAATACTGTAAGTTCTATTTTCTCACTTTCACTTTGTATTCTAGGGAAATAAATTATTTGTTAAATTTTACAAAGCTTGTTGTCTTTCACTCTTTTCTGTTACTTATTTTAAGAGCATATGTTCATAACAATTATGACTACAGTACAGTATAATGAAAGGAAATGCCAGGTGGTTACTCATGTAAGTTTCTCAACCAGTGATATCTTTTGAACTTGCCGATAGAGCTGTCAGCAATTTAAAGTAACATCTAGCATGAGCAAAGATCAAAACTAATTGCTGCCTAAGTACAGGAAAAGTGCATGCACTTTAAAAAAACAATCTTATTTGTTGGGAATGGAAGGGTCATTGTACTTGCAAAGAAAATTCGACTGCCTACAAAATGGTCATTTTTGGGATTTAACGGAATCGATATGGATATAAATATTATGAATATTTATCTGAAGGCGTATAGTATGTATTTTCATAGTTACTATTTAATTTATTACTGTTTTCTCTCTTTGACAGAAGCTTCAGATAAACAGGGACAGTAAGGTATGAAAAACATGAATAGCTAAAATCTCTCTCTCCTATCGGGCCGTATTTTATTTTGATCACGATGTGCAAGAAGAAAAATGTGATGGAATACATATGCCTCTCTTTCTGTATCTCTCTTTAAAAAAAAAAAAAACAACTGGAGAAAAGCATTTTAGCATTAACGATGCAATTTCCCTATTGCTAATAATTTGAAAAAGAACACAGAGATACCTTTAATATGTATGAAACCCAAAGTTACTATAGTTCAATTCCACACAGTATCATGGAAATTTATCCTATCTGTAACTAAATAAATTTTCAGGTCAGCATCATCAAATGAAGCTAACAGTACATAATACATTTAAAATTATGTGAAACAAATTAGGTACTTTTAATTACCTTTACTGATCCTGACCTGAAAGATACTTAGTTACAGAAAGGATAAAACTCGCGATGCTGTGTGATCGAAATGAAAAAGACAAAGCCGAGGTATTCATCTGGCCTCGACTTATACTCAGAATCGACTTATATATGAACAAAGGATGGACAATTTACCAAATTTGCTCATTTGACTTATACTCTGCATCGATTTATAGGCCAGCAAATATGGTAATTGCTATTGTAATCCTTAATGCATGGGATGAATCAAATCTTTGTCATCAGTGACAAGTGAAATTTGATGGCAATGATGACAACTAAGGTGTCTGTAAATTACAAGGAGTTTCATATTATCATGTACGAATTTGTGCTTAATGTGGAAAGTATGACTGACATTAAAAACACCAGACCCTGACTGAGCCAATGTTGAGCAGTCCTGGCAGGCAGTCAGTAATCAGAATCCATACACAGGCAATAAACAATTTAAACTTCTTGGTGGACTCAGTAGAGCTGTACGAATATTGCCACATTCCAATGCATACACAGAAAGGACATTTTTCATCCTGAGTAAGATTCAGGCTCACTCAAGAAGAAAGCTAATTCAAGTAGTAGTAATCCAAAGAGTTAAAATTAACAAAGATGGGGACTGCCACCATTAAAATCCAGGCAAAGAT
This sequence comes from Megalonaias nervosa, assembly GCA_016617855.1. NCBI lineage: Eukaryota > Metazoa > Mollusca > Bivalvia > Unionida > Unionidae > Megalonaias > Megalonaias nervosa. Next base: position 1,965 of record JAECUM010063068.1, read on the forward strand.
CTCCTAAGAAATGATAAAAATGCTTGTGATACATATAACAGTTTCAATGGCACCAAGTTATTGTGAAAGAATGAGATGATGTGCATATCTTAATATTGGCAACAAATGTAAATTTGTTCAATAGTTGTAATTTGTGTTGATGAAATCCTCCTTCTTTTAAAGTAAAAACAACTGACCAAATTTTGGAAATCTCTTGATCTGTTCTGTATTTTGACTCTATGGTGTTAAGCTTAGTAGAAAAGAGTGAAAACCATCAAATTTTGAAAAATTCAACAAATAATTTATTTCCTCTGAATACAAAATTTAAAATTTAAAAATAACTTACAGTATTGTGAATTAAATCCCAGATATTCATAAAAGTTCTATCACCGGTCCTAATGAAGAAAGTTCCAATTAAATTCTTGTGGTGTTCAAAATAAGATCTAGCGCTTAAGGTGTTGATGTGCCTGTAATCTTGAATGTATTGATGTACCAGTGGCCTGAAGTGTGATGATGTGCTAACAGTATTCCAATTAATCACAGTACTATAATCCAAGATGTCCATGTCTGAAATAACTATAATTCCAAGTTAATATTTCTGCCAATGAATATTACGTAGCACTTTATAATTCCAGAGAATAATAATTTGAATAAATAATTCCACCCAAATCAAATACTGAACACAACAGTAGAATGAGTCTGCTTCTGATGTTATTGCAAGAATGAATAATATTTCAAGTAAACAAGATCAGATAAAAACTAAGACAAAATCAGAGCCAGGATGTAGGTCCAAGGATCATTTCCAGAAAATTCTAAGTAGTAAACAGATAAAATCTGTTACTAAAATTATAATAAAGTCTTCTTGATTCATCATCAGACATTTATCGTGATGAATTTGACTGGGATGGTCGTTTTGACATCCATAGCAATCTTTCTTGGTCAATTCCGTAATTTTATCTGCCAGATGTTTTGCAAAAGAGGACACTAAATGTTATTCTTGTTCTGGACATGATCACCACGTCCTCCTCGTCTTTGTCTTTTTTGGTGGATGGTTCTGCTTCCACGTTATCCTCCCATTCCATTTCCAAAGATTCTCCACCGATCAAAGAGGGATAAGAGTCTTCCATAGCTTCTAATAGTTTAGAATGACTTCTCTCAAACTGATGATTACTATCGTATTATTGAATTCGGCATACAGGATGACGGTCACCGTCTCGGTAAGAACTTCTGCAAACTTAAGTTCCACACGCAGTTGACCGGATTTTATGGGGTGGAAATGTCCCTCGTCGCTGCTTTGGTCTGGAGTGAAATCAAAGGCCCACAAAGCGTAGTCTCCTGCATAATCGGCGTACGAAATGCCGTGACTGGTGTTGGTCCCTTGCTGTCCGGTGGCTTCTTACAGGGACAATTACGATCTCAAGTAAGTCTTCTGGGTAAAGTTAGGTTCGAAGGGTCTGGTACACAAGGTCTTGCCATCGCGACTGACTTCGATCTTGGACACGTTGTAGTCTTAAACTGAAAAGGATTGGCAGTGACGGCTCCGTTGAGGGATGCATTGCTAACGATGCCAACGATTAAACGTTTGGGTAACTGTCCTTGGAATAGATGATCTTCAATCTTGGATCGGAGTCCAGCAGCAATGGCGAAAGCTTTCATTTCCACGCGTCGTATCGGATAAATGGCGGTCGTTCTGCTCAAAGTGTGACTGCTGTCGTTTCCCACTTTAGGTAACACTTCCACACGACGCACGTAGAGTCTGGCTTCTTGGATGATGGTTTTGTACTCGTTGGCATGGGCCATCAATGGAAAGCTGCCCTGCTTACAATTCAGTCTCAATCGGATATCCACTCCGTTGAGCAAATACTTGTCTTGCAACCACATGTCCAAATGCAAACGATCCAACAGTTCTAAACTACGTCCTTGCAGGATTTACTTTCGACGGTCGTTAAAGCCCACATTGTGAGGATCGTCATCTGCTGTCAGGGCTGTGTCGTTAAATTTGTCTTTGCCTGCCGTATCAGGTTTCCATACCACGCAAGCATCCAAATGAGTGTTCTAAGCCTCTTTACCGTACCTCAAGAGGTTTTCCAGGTACGCTTGATAAGGGTAAGTATCCATGCTGCTGCTGACTAGTTTGTTATTCAAATACAAATCCACGTTGTTGAACAAGGAAATTCATGAAATTGTTGACGGAAGCTACTCTAGCATCGGTTCCCGGAGCGCAGTCGTCCAGTTTGATCACTTTGACTTTAAAGTACAAGTAACTGCTATTCAGATCGATGTAATCTTCAGGCTGTCCTTTGATTTCAAATTCGATGGGAACTGAATTCGTCATAGAGGAGACGGGATGAAATTCTACACATTGGGATTCTTGCATCGTCATCATAGTGGGCGGCATTGCAAACAGATCCATTTCCGACTTGGAACTTGAGCAAGACTCTCGGTGCATCATTTTTCTGTCTGTGATTTAATAACCAAAAACGTCTAATTCTCGGACGGTTCTTTTTTTCTTGGTCTTTCTTGCTTTGTGGGTGTGAAGGCCTCTTGAAGGGTATCTTCGTCGTCTCTTTCTGCCTTGTCCCTGCTATGGTGTCAGGGAAGCAGGAATGTCTGACTCGGTAGCGTCCGGGGCATTTATAGGAGTTTTTCGTCGGCCCAAAATGTCTTTGCCGGTTTGAAGCAAGACATTTTTTCCTGCTCTCAAGAAAGCTTCTTTGGGGTTTTGTTTGTCGATGATGACATTTTGGAGAAATTCTTTGCCTTGCGTCAAAGCGGTGTCACCATCGGTTTCAAAACATGAGCCACCGAACGAAACGCCGATTTCAACATATCTATCAAACCAAGTCCTCGCTGTCGAGCGAATCATCGGTACACTGGATACATGACTTACAAATTGTTAGAGAATCGTATTCGAAAATGGAGTTTCACTGTAACTTTCACTTTGGTGAATGCAATATTTTGTCCCAGATCACCTTTCATAGTAATGTTGACACTGTCGAAATACGATCTACTGACGACAAATAGTGAGGATGTACAAATTCGCAATGAACGTGATAGGTGTTTCCACCTTCCTCGTCAGCGTTCGTGGCAGAATCCACTTTGAAAGGAATGACTCGTAGTAACGGTACGGAGGTGTGTCCCTCCACGTCGTACTCCACCACATCGGAGTACACAAAGATCTAATTTACTCCTTGGTTCAGTTCTACCGGGTATCTAAAATAGTTCGAAAAAAATTCAAGTTGCTGGTGATGGTTGATATTTCGTTTTTAATCTTATCATCTTGAGGTCTCCACCCAAGATGTCAAACAATTCAGGACAAAATGTAATGGCCAACACTTTGTCCTCTGAAAATTTCACCATCATGCGACGAGCCACTTTATGGTACTCGATCGTGATACTTCGTTTGGTTTTATTCAAGGCTTTCCCAAACACTAAATTGAATATTGTAGCAATCGTGTCCACCAGATGTTGACCGCTAAAGAGCCTGCAGGAATTGGTAACAGGTAGATGGACCACTTAGTTTTGAGGTCCTGTGTTTTCATAGTCAGCTACAGTTACGCGTTCATCCAAGTTTTGTTGCACTTGGTCGTCATAAACTTCGACCGTAAAAGTGTTTTTATTTTGAATTATGTTTTTGATTTGTGTAGGGTGAATGATTTCGACCAAAGTCACTTCCCAACGGGCATCATGATCCAACTGGATGGCCTGAGGTAATTTGGCTGTGAAACAGCACAAAGTATTGTGCAAAAACACATCCATGGAAATGTCACTAGGTAACGTCAAGTAAAATTGGTTATTCATAATTCCAGAGTTCTACTGTCCGAGGAATCGCTGAAAGTCAGAGGAGTCTCCAAAAGAGGATCGCTGTTGGGGTCGTGATTGTTGGGAGGGTGACTGAACTTGGACGCAAGACTCCCGTTGCTACCGTTAGAAGAGTATTTCAGGGAAGGATTGGGAAGAAGGTAACCGATGCAACTGCTCAGTAAAATGTTCCACAATTGCTTGTCTCCTTGTTTCAAACTCAAATTAGCAATGTCAGCAGCGATAACACAATACACCACAAGGATCTGACAAAAAAAGACGATTTTCATTTTAGGCACACGTTCACCACACCACACCCACAAAGGTTGTTTTTGTAGATCTTGCACTGAAGAACTGGGGGAAGGAGTGGTCACGGCTTTAGTGGTGGCTGAGGATGTGTTGAAGAGCATGATGGTCACTTCTTTTTATAGTTAATGACTTGCGAAGCGTCGATTCAAGAGTCAAAACTCGGCGGATATCCTTTTGAATGTACTGTGACTTCTTTGACACGACGTTTTCCCATTTTTCGAGTTCTTCGATGTTGAATGCTTTCGATGTCATACACTTCGTCTTCCTTTTTAGTCACGCGTTGTAACTCGGGCAAGTATTACGTTCCTTTAAACACTTCCCCGTTCATGTCTTCCAATTTACAGACGGCAGGATGACGGCCATGCACTCGTCCAGTGACAGAAAAGAATTCGGTGGTCCAGTTGGGTAAGTAACCTTTGTCGAAAGTGCGTTTTGTTGTGCCAATGCGCACCAAATCTCCCGTCCTCAACATTCCACCTTTCTTGGGGACAATCACAGTCGGGACCGTACCAAACTGGCGCTTAAAGATGGCCACTTCGTGGTCGGGAGTCACTTCTTGGGGGGTACATCCGATGCTCCGATGGCAAGATTGGTTGTACGCTTGGACCAGGTGCGGTAAGACGTCGATGTACTTGAGAGTGTGTTGATGCGTAAAATATTTCCACATGTTTTCATTCAAAGTGCGTTGAAAACGTTCCACGATGCTGGCTTTGGTTTCTCGATTGTCGGCGGTGAAAAAAAGAATGTCTCGTTTCTTTAATTCTTTTTGGAAAGCTTGATTCAGAAATTCGGTGCCTTTGTCAGTTTGCCATCGAAGAGGGTGACGCACACTTTGTTTCAACACCAGTTTTAAGGCTCGCACTCAGTGCTCGATTTGGAAGTCAATGGCACGACCCAGGCAAATTTGGAAAAGACGTCGATGACACAAAACAAATATGTGTAGCCACGATTGTAGGTGGCCAAATGCGAGACATCTGCTAAATCAGCTTGCCATTGATGATCGATGCCCTCCACTCGTGTGCGACTTCTGGAAAATTTTCGTCGAATGGGTTTGTGTAAGGTGTACGTGGTTTGTTCTTGTAACAATCGTTGCACTTGAGTTAAACGGACACGTCTCAGTCGGGTTTTGGCAGCACGATACAATTTCTGAACTCCTCCGTAACCCGCAGGATGGGCTGGATCGTAATAAATGCTGACTAATCCATTCTCCATCAGGAATTGTTTTTTAATAAGTCATACACTCTTCACGGATGCTACTCTGGATGGGGTGAAGTGGTGGTTTGGAAACTGCTTTACGTGTCCGATGTGGGGCGGGAGTGGAAGTCGAGGGTAGTGGTGGTGATAGTGGTAGTAATGGGATGGCTTTGTTTTCTTTTCTTTTTTCACTTCTGGTTTCCCTTCTTTCATTTTCACTTCTGTCGAAGGAGGAATGGACACAAATGAGGATTGGGAGGTAAATGCTGGGTCCGTTGTTCTTGCCAACGATGGAACTCCATCCATCGTTTGTAAGGCACTAAAGCCAGTTTTCATCCTTCCATCAGATTCCAAAGGTCACGTCTGCGATCTTTTGACTCCAGAGGTTCCTTTTATCATCTTGACCCTTTTTATCTTGGACCTATCGGTAAAACACCTCACAGGAGTCCTCCCAGGATGGCTCCAGCTATTTCTTTGTCAAGAGGTCCTATCAGGGGTAAAATTCCTCCACGTTGCACCAACATCTTTTTCTTTTGTCGGATGGGTATTTTCTTTTGGACCATTTGGCGAAGAACGTGTCGATGTTTGGCTAAGCATTCTTTCTGGTGTTTAGACAAAGGTATCGTTCCTTTCAAAACATTCAGACAACATTCGCTCACGGTATCGATGACGTCTTTGGAGGCGGTTTGAATGTGTTGTTTTCAAATGAGTGGAGGGGCTTTAGACAGGACGGAGAACAAGTTCCAATGTTTGGTTAACGAGGAGGCAGTCCTTTCCTTTTCTTTCCGTTTTTTCGCAAGAGAGTGGTGTGCACTTCTTTTAGAGGACATCTTTTTTGGTTCAGGAGCAAAAATACGCTGAAGACCATCGCTTGACATGAGTGCTTTTATTTTATTTTTGGTCTGGTGTTAATAGATTAACTCCTTTGAGAATCTGTGGTAGCAACAGAGACATAAAAAATCCTCCCCTTTGGTTGGTCCTGTTTTTCTTTGTACGTCTGGGTCCTTTCCGGGGTAAACGTTTATGCCCGTCTAAGCGTTTTTTCGGATGACGAGACTGTCCTTTTCGTTTTTCTTTTCCTTTTATAGACGATGGTGGTGGTGTGCACTTCTTTGACAGGACATCTTTGGTTGTTCTAGAACACAAAAACTCTGATATCCATCGTTTGTCCCAGGTCTTTTTATACTGGACTGCGTCACCTCTGATTGTCTTTACGTCGTATCAACTTGATGACAGGCATCACGCGTAGTGGAGGGGTTCGCAACGGACTAAATTGGAACAGTTCTTGCTTGGATAAATCCAGTAAACTCTGTATCATGCCCGATCTCTCTTGGAATTTGATTTTGGGGGCTGGTACTTTGTGGGCAGCTGCCACTGCAGCTAAAGAGGATGAGGGTGTCACCGCTGGAGGAGAAGTTCTTGGAGACACGGGTTTCCATTGTTTCATGAAATGAGGAAGAACGGGTGTCAAATTGGGTTTGGCTGGTATCACCTGCAACGGAGACGCAGTCACCGTCGCTGCAGGTCATGGTTTGGGGATGTAAGGTTGCATCCTACCCACAGTACCTCTCTTGCTGGTCGAAGCAGTTTGCTGAGATCTTTTCTGGGTACTTTTCTTTTTCTGAGGACTTTTCTTTCTCTGTGGCTGTTACCTGGTCTTGACACCACTGCTCTTTTTCTTCTTCTGGGTACCTTTGGGTCGGGGAGTGGCTTTTTCCTTGGGGATGACATTGGGGGCATTGGGATCCCATTTTAAAAGGGAGGGAATGATAAGACCTCCTAGAGAACCGCTACCTTCAGGTTTCAAAATGATTTGCTTTTTGGTTTGAGTGTCTCTGTGGGAATCTGCCAGCTGCGTCAATGCTCTTTGTTTGTCTCAAAAAAGCGTTTGGTTTCACGTGGGATGAGAATGATGCCTTGCAGTAACTGACGTGCTGTCACCGTAAAACATCGTAAGACTTCTTTGAGACTGGCTTCTAAGACACGAGCACGTATTTGTGGATTTTGTTCTCGACTGATGCCGTAGAACGCACGAATCAATTTGACGGGAAGATGAGACTGAAGGAACGTCATGTTGACGATGTGTGAGACAGACCAAATGTGTCCGAGGTTTTCATAGACTTTTTTGTTGTTGTTAAGTCGACGGGGACGTGTACACGAAAGGTTATCCGTCTTGGCACCAGTGGTGAAACAGATGGGTACGAAATTGCAAATAATCATTGCTGGTGGGTTTTAAATCCACGAGTAAACAGGCGTGCGGGATTAGGGTGGCATCGTCGTACGTATGTGTCAGCCAAGGCGTTCCTAACTGTTTGGCTAAGACTTGACTTGCGATTCATCTCTAGGGCTTTTAAACAAGACCACGTAATGAGCATTGAGACTGATGGTGCGATGGGCTTTACTTTGTTGAAACAAATTTTGGGTGATGTAAATGACACTGGCATTACGATGATGCCCTTTGCGCGTAAACGACAGTTTAATTTCTTCTTCATTTTCTCTTAACATGTCGTCGAAGATGGCCAGACGTGTTTGACTGGGGTCAGGAACGATTCCGTCGTCTTCGCCAGAAAAGTCTTCCACAAGCACGACGGAATCGCCTTGACTTTCTTGCAGGAGGCTGTACACCGATTGCCACTTTTTGTAACACCACACGATACGTTAAGGTGGACGAGCGATGAAATGATGTTTATGTTTGATCAAACGTTTAACAAATTCGGTTTTGCCTGAACCGCTCGGTCCGGCAATTAACATGTTAAAGGGATGGCGAGGATACAAGGCCTCCCAACTGGCACGATCTAAAAAAGTTTTCGTCGATGACTTTGAAAGTGGAGGAAGAGGAAGCAGAGACAGCAGAGGTAGCCATAGTGCAGGGAATGTCACTTTTGACACAAAGACAGACAAGACGAGAGTTCTTGTACTTTTTTCTGGGCACGTTTATTGCAAGAAAAGATTATTAAAATGCAACGCGAAAGACAAACAAAAAATACATCAAAGCCAAAGGGTGAAGTACATCGATAAAATACAAACACACAAAAGTCACAGTACAACATTTTTGGGTGGTTCTAAGGACAGTTTGTCATGTTCTTACAGACTCAACACTGGGCACAGTCACACAGAGATCCTCCCAAAATGTACAGATCGTACCGAACACACAAGGAATCGGCTGGTAAACAAAATCTCAGAAAGCAAGTCACACACTACACGACGGCCCAAATTCATTCGATACAATGCTCGTAATAAGAGTTGGTAACCCTGCAGAGTCTGAATAATGTCATTGACTTCCTTCAATGGAATCTGTTGTATCACGAGTGATAACGGTCGTGGTATGGTAGCCAGTTTTTTAAACCTCTTTTTGTCGGAGGTAATAAGTGTAATTTTTGAACAGAATCGGTTTTATTTTAGCACCGTACCAAAATTGTTTAGTCACTAACTCACACACCACACGTCGCACAGAAGTTTCCTCTTGAACCAAGATTAAAAGATTTTGGTAATCATTTACCTCTTCCGTTGGAATTCGGTGTACTATGGTCACCTTGTAAGAATGATGAGCAGCATCCAAAGCTTTATCAATCTCACTTGATTCATCAATGTCTGACTAATGGAACACTTTGAAATCAATGAGTCCTCTTATACCATTCAGGTACTAGTGGTTCCAACATCGTTGACGTAACGGATTCAATTATTCTTTGCGTTGACCTTGTATTTTGAGAAACTCTCGGTAAATGTGTTCTCTCGCCTCCAGAGGTAGATTCTGAACGTACTCTTCTAAACTAGTCATTCACAGTAATGTCTTTCTTTTGTTTGAGGTAATAGGTGTACATTTTGCACAGAGCGGATCGTATTCCAGTAGCGAATCTAAATTTTTAGTCACTAGTTCACACACCACACACCGCACAGAATTTTTCTCCACAGACAAACTTTGTTCGTGTAAAAGCTTTTGGTAACTGTTTAACTTTTCCTCTGGAATTTGTTGTAGAATGGCCATCTTGTAAGTAGTAGGATGAGTAGCAACCACAGTCTCCTGGTCCTCATCCAGCTGAACAATGTCTGACCACCGGATCGCTTTCACATGAATCAGTCCTCTTATAGTATTCAGGTACCAGTGGTTCCAACATTGGTGACGTAAAGGATGCAATTGTTCTTTGCGTTTCACTTGTATTTTGACGAACTCTAGGTAAATGCGTTCTCTCAGCTCCACAGGCAAACCACCAATGTTCTCTTGTAAAGTATCCATCCAGAGATTATTGAGGTCATCCAACTAAAGGTAGGTAGTGACAGTGCGGAGACCATCGAGCATGTTCCAGGTAAGCGGAATCTTTCTGTTCCCACTGGTGAAGTGACACACCTCAACTGAAGCACTTGACTTTATCCCCTTCGCCCAAGTAAATAAATCCTGCTCTGGCTAATTCTTCGGTGGTAGGCCCTCCCAGATATTTAGGTAACTTTTCTCGGAAGGTTTGGAATCGAGTTTCAAAGTCACAGGATTCAGGCATATGCACAGAGAACGAATATTTTCCTTCACAGGTTCATTTCGATGAGGGTACGGTGAACTTTCGTATCCATCAGGTTTCACACGCACAGCATCACTTTCCATGGTAGGTATGGCTGTAGCAGTCATAGCAAATTTCCCATGATGTGGTACTGAATCGCTGAGGTCACAGTGTACGGCATCCCGGCAATCGCAAGGTACAGCATCGCACTCCACTTGAGAATCACCGAACTTAAACGGTGTTGTCTGTTTGTTGGGATTCATCTTTCTGGCTTGGCAATGGTAGTTACAATGACCTATCGGTCTTGGACGTTTACCCATTTATATGCTGGCCAATATCGGCATGTCCGTACGGTAAAAAGAAATGGTTGGAAAGCCGTACTCGCTTCTGGTACACGATTTGATAGACTTTTTCCAAAGGCCGACTGACGATTTGGTGTGTGGGTAAACGTACAATCTTGTGAAGTTGGTAGGTGATCACTTTAAAATCTTGATCCTCTCCAGACTGCAAGGCTTCTTTCTATACCCCAAAGTTCACCACTTGACTGGTGCGATAATTGAGAGTAAATCCTTTCACTTTACACTCGGTGTGCACTTCTCCTTGTTGGTCACGGTATTCGAAACCGTAATTTTTCGGACTGCCACTAGCAAAACTTAGAATCTTGTCGTTTGGGTGCTGGTCCGTCTCCTTCGATTACAGGGTGACGTTGACCCAGGCGATAGATGTAGGTGCAACTGTCCGTGTCAAAATACAACATACGATCTCCTAATTGGTGTAACGCTTCGTACAATTTTAAGCGAGCATGGACTGTCACGTAGGCCGCAATGATGACTTTTCCAATCTCATCGGCTTCTATAAAGTCCAGTTCTTCTTCGTAATTGACTAAGATCAAGTCCTCACGAACGACGTCCACGTGTTTCATCGCTTTAATTTTGTCGTGAATCATCTGGAAGTAGCGGGAAGGATCGCACAAATACTCCGTCTTGGGTAAACCCAGTCCTTGTGTCATTTTACCCCACAAACAATTGAACATCACTTTGGCTAACGATCGCGTTCCTTCGTTTTTTCTCGATGTGGTCTAAAGCGATGCCTTCCTGCTCCTAGTATTTCTCTTTGAATTTCTTTTGGTTTTCGGGAGTGTGGCACCTGGAAGGATAGCCGCTCACTTCTTGTTACAGTTTCAAAAAAGCATCCACGTGGTCTGCGAAAATGCCTTTCCGAGTTTGGTAGCCCTTGTGGTATGTTTCTGTCTTGGGAAAGTGGTAAATTTCGTACACTTCTAATAATCTGAATCCCAGATCCAGAGCTTTTAACAATTCCACGCTGACCCACGTTCCCGTCAAAGCGCATTCTTCCACAGTTTGATGACAAGGTTGGTCCTGGTTGCACGTTTCGGCACAAGTACGACACAAAGGAAGCATCAGTTTTCCTTGGCAATGGTGAGGTAAAACGGGATGGTACGAGTCCGTGGGAGGCAAGACTTTGCATTTAATCAATCCTTCGTATTGTCGAATGTTGTCCAGGTCGATGTGTTCCGTCAACAATTGCAGGTGCCCTGCGTGAAAGTGACAATATTTGCACACGTATGGATAGAGCGAACACACGTCCAAGTATTTGATTTCTTCTCCTTCGTCCTCATCGGCGTGGCACAGCAAACAGGTGGCATTCGTCGGTTCTCCGTACAAACTGTCCCTTGGGTTCAGAGGGTCCACCAGCTTGTAACTTTCCACGATGCGTTTAAACTCGGGATTGGTTTTCAAACGGTGATCGTACTCGTGTTAACACATTTCCATCACTTGGTTTCCTTGCTGTTCTAACTTCAATCGCCGCTGACAAGTGGCCTTGTACAAGTCTTCCATGGTCCGTTGTAAAAACTGGTTTGTAGTGTCAGGTTGAGGGTAACAGATCGGACATCCGTGAAATAAGCACCCGTTAAACTCATATACGAGCTTGGGGTTTTCTAAGTCCCAGCCATCCACCGAATACGTTCCGATAGTATTTTCGCCTCCTCCGTTGCGGGCGTGTTGAATCCATTTGTCTTCCTTGTCGCACAAGTAATGTAACCAGCGTAGGACTTTGACCGAGTATTGCCGTTTGAGAAAGTTTGTCGTTTGAGGGATTATGACAGCCAGGGTGTTTTCGGGCATGAATCATTGGTGGAACACTAAGTAACAAACTTTGGCGATGGTGCAGGCTTCTTTCAAAGGATCCACCCCTCCGTGCTCCATGAATAATTCTCGAAATTTTCCACAGCAACGCCGTAAAATGTCCACGTTGGAACGACAATATTTTAACCATTTCTTCCTGAAAGTCGAAGGGGTCCGAGGCGTGAGTCTGGTACCAAGCGTAGAAAGCTTCTCCTTGTTCAATACGCATGTTGTCGGGGTCGTAGTAGTAAACATCAGGTAAATGGGGCAGAACGGCGTGTTCATTGGCTTCGGTATTGAAAAAGTGCTGAAATAACTTTTGGCCATTTCTGTCATTCCAAACGTTTTAGGTATTCAACTCAATGGCATGGCCAAGTAACGCATCGAATCTTTAAACTGCACTTGTCCCACTTGCATGGATATGATTTTGGCTCCGTTCAAAGTCACTTTAGGACGTTCGGTACTTTGTTCCGTACAGTATCTCAGAAGAAATTTCCCATCGTATCACGAGAAATTGTGAGCCATCTCCGTAACGTTCGATGTCCTCTTGACTCCACGTCTAAGATCCATTGGGCGAAATCGCCCAGCGTGTTAGGTCTCCGAAAGATTTTTTTCACGTCCTCCAGGAATCTTGCTGCAGTGAGGACAATGACTAAAGATAGGTTTTTGGATACACTTCTCGCACGCTCGATGAGCCACGCAGAAATTAGGAATGTGAATGCCAGTCTCTTGCATGCATTCGAAATCGAAAAAGATGAAATTGCTTTTCTTCCGGTCATCTTTCTCTTGATGTTTGGAATGGTATTTTTGAATGTAGCATTCGTGTTCCAAGTCACGATTTGGCGACAAGTGTGACATCGTTTCATTCCCGAACATATGTGAGCCAAGGCATTATTGGTACGTATGCCTTGTCCACAAGTATGTCACAATCTCAGCAGTTGGCTAGAACTTTTCTGCTGTGACACTTACGCCTTCAGATGTTGTTGGTAACAGGTAGCGCTGAGAAAAGTTCGCTGACAAGCTGAGCAATGCACTCGTTGTTGTCCTTCGTCAAAAGAGGGTTTAGAGGCTAATCAGCCCTCACATTTTGATCCGCAATGCTTGTGTTGCTCTCGATTGTTATAGCCACAGTCACATTTCTCACAATAATAACCGTATCCCAGGAATCCGGCGATACTGCTGATGGCATCGAAATGTTCATCGTGATGATAGACGTGAATGTATTTTCCGTCTTTGAAATTTTTGCCTCGAAACAACAGAGATCAGCACACTTCTTGAGGGTGTACTTTCAAGGTGTAGCGTGGAGCTAAGACGTCTTGCAATTTTAGCATTTCAGGCGTGCCGCAGGGCGTGTCTTTGGAGAAGCCAGCTTGCTGTAACAGGAGTTCTGCTTCTTTTCGTTGTTTGGCTAGGTCTGATTGTTGAATAGTTTTCCCGGCTCATTTCCATTCTACCGTGTCGTTTTTTGTCAGCATGCGTTCTTCCCACCATGATGGCACGGGCTAAACACATCTGGTCTTGAGTGTTGTTAAATTGAACGATGCTACGCTTGATGCTGCGAAGTTCGTCCACCAATAACACCTTTTTGCGTCCGGTCCCTTTGGGAAGAGAAATGTGGGCCATGTACAGTGTCTCTTTTCCATTGGTGATGTGAAACTTGTCGTTGGATTGTTGCACGTGGAATCTTGTCGATGACTTTGGAAGGTGTCAATTCTGATGGCCTGCTAAAGTCGATCCAAACGGGGGACTTGAGACTGTCGTGAAAGTTCCAGGCGATCGTCTTCCTTGGCTTCACATTGCTGTTTCAGTGTGGTTAACAAAGAATCATAAAAATCGGTAATGAACCGCTCTGCATTCTTCAGCCCTACGCCGGACTTGAAATCTTTAAACTTCACTGTGTACGTGTAGGCTGTGGTTCTGAATTTTTTTAGAGGAGCGTTTATCCGTCCCTTGAATGTGGTAGTAGTTTTGAGGGATTAATGGTGGTGGACTTTGGTTTGGTGTAGGCTCTCTAGTTCTGGATTCTGGTTCACTCATGTCATTTTCGAAATCCCTGGCATGAACTTGAGCCAAGACTTCAGCTACTGCGCGAGGCTATAGGTGAAGTTTCTGCCTCTTACTTTCTTCTCCTTTCTTCACGAAATGATGCGATCGTTTCATCGTAAGTGCAAAAAGTCAAATGACTACATTTTGAACGCTATGGTCCCCTTTATATCCATGTAAGGTCAGTGTTTTCCCTATATAAAGGGTCAGTGTATTCCTCCAAGTATTCATTTCACTCTCAATCCTACCGGAAAGATGGAAGAGCCCACACAGATCGAACATCTGATCAGAGCTTTGCGAGGTGTC
>JAECUM010063069.1:0-13397 GCA_016617855.1 Megalonaias nervosa
TATATATATATATATATATATATATATATATATATATGAATATCGTTTATATGCAATTTACATTGATTGCTACCAAGTACCGACAGCATCCATTGTGCCTCGGTGATTTCTGTGATTTGATCTACATTCAAACAAGTGAACTTACATTTCTATGCATTTTTAGTTTTCTGGTAATTTTATTATTATTCAATTGACAGGCGAAACTTTAAAATGACATTTGCATGACCACGTAAGAGTCAAACGCTTACTACAGAGGTGCCACCCTGTACTCCCAATATTGCGCCAGTGTAGATCCATTCTGGTAACTCGTGTTGTCTTCCTAAGAATGAAGCTAGCTTCTGAACCAGTCCCAGAGGCGTGGAATCAGTGTTGAAATAAAACCTCTCGACTTTACCGGAAACAAATATTTCATGGAACTGAAGATGATCAAACGCTAGTACGGCGTAGTTGCTTCCTTTGTAATGACAGTAGTAGAGGCGGGAACTATGAAATGTCGGCTGCGGGTAGTACGTAGTGTGGTAGTCTCCGCCACTCTGTTGCTTATTGGAGTAAAATGTGACTAATTCACTGGCATTTCTTCCTACTCCTGAAATGAGTAAGTAAAGCTGGGCTTATTTCTAAACATTAGCACAAATCACGGTAACCTTTTTAAGGATAACAAGTAAAACCTAGCCCATTTCTGATTGCCAAATTCTCTTAATTTGCAACTGAATAGTGAGGCACTAGCAACACAGTTTTGATGAAAATAACAAAAAAACAGAGAAAATGTATCCATAACAAGATGTGTGTGTGTGTGTGTGTGTGTGTGTGTGTGTGTGTGTGTGTGTGTTAATACCTATCAAATCATTAAAATGTACTCTTCACAAGTGGATTTGTTTTAACTTTGAATGTCCGCCAGAGATGTCAAATACAATGCACAAACACATGAATAAGTCATACAACACAAACGGTATGAAAAGTCAATTCTTTATATGTATAAAAAGGAATATAGAAGAAACTTTAAACTTCCAATATACTCCCTACATGTAGTTTTCATTACACTAATGAAGGGTTTCATTTTAACTTATCTCATCCGTTGTTTATAAAGCGTTTGATAACTCATGCAAGTGTTGCTAAAATGTGTGTACACAGTAGCCTTGAAAACGAATACACAGTACTGAACTATAAAAAAGGGATTAAGCCTCAAGAAAATTTAAGACATCAGTCCTGTTGGAACAACATGTTTTCCCTAGTACTTAACACTGCTCACTTTCAGTCCCATGTATGACAAAAGCTATTGTTTTGCCGATTATGATTGCAGCTAAAAGTCTGGGACTGGTTAACTTTGTGATTAAAACAAACAAAACAAGTATAATCAGTCATGCAATGTCTGAGCCCGAATGGCATAACGAAGTTTCGATAAGGACATAATTCACCATTACATCTCGCAATTTGCATATCGCAGAGCAGATTCAAAAGTTTTCTTTGCGTATTACCTTGCTCTCTAGTCCATATTGGAAAGGTTTTGCCTCTGAGGTTGAAATAAGAATATTGTTCTCCGCCACCAAACACCTTTTCGTTGCTTTCAGCTTTTATCCGTATCCACATTCGGTCGTAGTGACTGGTGCCCACATCACTAAAATCTACCACGAGCGGATGGCTATCTGTGGTTTGAAGGGACATAATAACCTATAATAATAATAATAATAATAATAATAGTAGTAGTAGTAGTAGTAATAATAATAATAATAATAATAATAATAATAATAATAATAATAATAAGTCGAGACGGGTTCTAGATAAGACTGTTGTCGGGGGTACCACTCCAGAGACGAATAAGCCTAACATTTGCTTCAGACACAACTAGAAGAGGAAGCTTAAGATGAAAGAAATATTTGTATGTCGTTGGGTATTAAGCAGACGCTAGAAATAAGAAGCAGTATATATCTGAGAAAATTCGGCTCTTGGATGATTAAATATAAACAGTTAAAATTAGAGATCAACTATCATGGAGGAAAGAGAAAAGATAGCAGATGGGTAAAAGGGAACAAAAGTGAAAATATGTAAGTAAGACATCTTCAGATCAATAAATATGTAAGACATCTTCAGATCAATAAATAGGTAAGCAAGACATCTTCAGATCAATACTGATCTCAAACTAAACAATATAAAAGAGAAAATTTGGTGCCTAGAAGACAGGATGTAAAAATAATATGATTGTAACTCCAAGAAGTGGACATTTTCTCCTCAGGATGTGACAAATTCTTTTACCTGCGCTAAGCAAATGCAGACCGATACAGTTGGAATAAACTCATTGGTGTGCGTTGAGGATAATCGGAAACAGAAACGTAAATTGCAACACAGAGGTTTCGTTCAGAAAGGAAAGAGCTTGACTACTGGAGAACTGAGTGCACAGAACAGAGGATAAGCTGAGAAACATTGTTTGTGGCTTGAAAGCTCTCATCGGAGAAGAAGAAACGATCATATGTTAAACTGAAATTTGACAAACGAGAAACAACTCGAGCAGAATAAAATAAAAAAAGAATAACGAAACAATTTTAGCAATTAGAACGAAATTGGCAACAAACTGACCTTGCATATATGACGACAGATTGAACAGATTGCATTGTCACAGATTTTAATAATATGACAGTGTTTTCAAATACTCTCCATAAAAGGATGTTGTGTAGTCTGCTTTTAGGTCAACTCGAACCATATTCATTCACGAGTCAATGTCCTGCCCAAACAGTACATTTTGAGCTGTCTTCTGTTCATGCATGTGGTTCAAGTTCATCAGGTGAGTGTTGGTATTGACAGGTTATCAGTACAGTAACTTGATCTGGGTGCTTGTATAGCATCTAGTTTGATAACGGATACGAACACCTAGATCAACGTTCTGTACGGGTGGTATGTTTATTATATACCCCAAACAATTATTTCATTAATAGGCACCGTTTTATTTTGTTGTTATTTTGCTTTGATTTCATCCATCTACTACCATCACACCGTTGTTAGCTGACGTCATCCTTGACAGCGAGGAATCGAAATTTGTATCAGATTAAATACGCTTCAAGCAGCCTTTACTATCAGCTGTATACTTACTGATATCATACATGTATGTATAAATAATCAGACAGCCATAGTCTCTCTCTCTCTCTCTCTCTCTCTCTCTCTCTCTCACACACACACACACACACACACTCACACACACTCTCACACACACACACTCACACACACACACACACACACACACACCTTACATTTGTGAGATACAAAGAAGAATTTCCGATTATTTGCAGATGTCGCCTAGTATGTCAGTTAATTTTATTTCATACATGCTTAGTTGATGTTTGAATAACTTTTAGTTACTATGCAATTCTTAGGATATAGTCATATAAATTGCAGGTTATTGTCTGATGTGGTATTTGTAATGCAGATCAATTCTAACTGTATTAAACGCTGACGATCTGAACGTAAACTATTGATATACCATGATCACTATATGTTTCCCAGTTCTGCTTGATAAAATATGTATTATACATCTTCAGTGCATACATTTCTATTCAGTTATATTTCCAATGCTACTTAACCGAGATTGCAAGACAATGGTTGTTTATTTGAAGATCGATGTTTTGCGATTTGATGTATGTTTGTCTTAATTTTGTAAACATTAAATGAATAAATAAATGTCATGAACCGATACTAAGCACTTGGTATTGAGGCATTTTCAATATCACCCTTAAAACTACACAAGAAGATTCTCAGACAAAACATTCCATGTTTATTGAGAGAAAAAACAAGAATTAAGAACAGCCAACTATGACAAAAAGATATGCAGATATAGGACACTACGACCCAAAAGTTGGGTAACATGTCGGACTTGCAACCAACACAGTGTGAGATTGAATTCTCCCATCGAATCAGCCCGCATCGGCAAACGAGGTGTGTTCATAGGAAAGTCACTTTATCCAAACTGCATCGGCACTGAATAACCAATTATGATGCCATAAGACACCAAGGCAAACTAAAATAAACCTTTTTACACGCGAAATCAAAACAAACAAAACCATATATACGCGAAGCCAAACCAAACCAAAACCATATACGTGCAAAGGTAATGTGAAAACATTTTATAAGATACAAAGCTAAGTTCAATGATATAGAAAATATTCCCCCGACAGCAAATACGGTGAAATAAGACAAGAAAAAATGTCCACCTTGAAAGCTTTATGTTCTCTCAGATTCAAAAATTCTATTGTATGAAATGTACTGTTATCCGTAGATAAGCAATGCAGCTTGTGGACTTTTATTTTACCACCATGACCTGACGGATAGGCTACAGGAAATGAATGGCGACTTACAAACTGTCATCCTGTGGATATCTTACTCACTGAAATAACTGATCAAAACATGGATAGGGTACTATCTACAAATTAAAAACGGCTATGAGAAAGTGTTATAAGGATCGAGGAACCTGCTGCTGATTAAAAATATGATGGTTCAATCTTAAAAACAAAAGAAAGAATGCTGCTTCTATGGCTTTGACTAACGACAAAGTCTCTCAAATGTCCACACTTACAGACTTTCGTAGGTCCACATTACTATAAACATCATATAGTAATACAGTGAAATCTCTAAGGTGCCACAAGTAGGAGCCAGATATTTGTATATGATTTAATAATTTTAACGCCGTTTTGTTATGAGATCCTAATTATTTATTTTGCGAAGTTTGAGGGAATTGTACTAAATCAGCCAACAATGATTTCAGCAACATTCTCTTTCTATTCATTAACTTGTCTAAATTTAAGGGAGAGATAGACAACGGAAAACACATCTGGAGTAAATTTAAGGGAGAGCTAGACAATGGAAAACACATCCGGAGTAAATTTAAGGGAGAGCTAGACAATGGAAAACACATCCGGAGTAATTTAAGGGAGAGCTAGACAATGGAAAACACATCCGGATTAAATTTAAGGGAGAGCTAGACAATGGAAAACACATCCGGAGTAAATTTAAGGGAGAGCTAGACAATGGAAAACACATCCGGAGTAAATTTAAGGGAGAGCTAGACAATGGAAAACACATCCGGAGTATATTAGATTACTGAGATTACTAAAATTAATCAGATGCTATAAATTAAATTCAGAATCGAAAAAGTGCCACCGTGATTATCAAACCTGCAAATATGTAAAGAGGCAGGCAACACGAAACATGATTCAACAATACAAATAAACAGACAATATATAGACAAGCAACATGAAACAAGATTCAACAATACAAATAAACAGACAATATAGAGGCAGGCAACATGAAACAGGATTCAACAATACAAATAACCAGAAAATATAGAGGCAGGCAGTATGAAATAGGATTCAACAGTACAAATACCCAGACAATATAGAGACAGGCAGTATAAAATAGGATTCAACAATACAAATAACCAGACAATATAGAGGCAGGCAGTATGAAATAGGATTTAACTACAGAAATAAACTAAACCATATGGAGGCAGGAAGTATGAAACAGGCTTAAAGTATAAAAATGATCATGCAATAGAATCCGACAACATAAAACAGGATTTATTGCATTGTTTGTTAGTTAGGTGTTTTATTTTTTATTTCATTATATGCTATGGATAATTTTGTTTTGGACTTGACCTTGTCCAAGATCAAGTTCATTTTCTATCTGACTGAAAATATTGATTTTTTTTTAATTCTGTAAACAACTAAAATATAGCTATTTTTTTTCTCTATTTATCTTGGTCTGATTCAAGAACAATGTGTTTTCCTTCTTCTTTATTATACGTTTCGTACCAAACCTTCTAATTATAACTAAGAGTTTATTTTATAAACATTGGATCCTTCCAGAATGAATTTTTTCAATAGGTAATAGTTTCCTTTTGGGGGGAGAATATGAATTGTGACATGAGGTCAAGTAGAGGACTATATCATCTTGTTTTTCTAAAAATTATTCATTCGTGTTTTGCGATCCTTTTGAGTATTACTGATTATTGATGGAAGAACCTTTTTAATCCTAAATACAATAGCTCGCGAAGTTATCTCATAGTCGATATTTAGGAGTAATATAGGTCTCCAAGTTTTTAAATATTTTCTGTCTTTGTCTTCTTTTTGGTAGACCTGTGATGACTCCTTGATTCTGAAAGTTTTCCTATGGTATATACATAATTTATTGATCTGCATAGAAATTCCCGAATAGTCTTCCAGAACAATTTATAGAACTCTACCGCAATCCATCTGAGCCAGGACATTCCCATTTTCCATCTGTATTATAGATATGCTGTATTCATTAATTGTAAATAGACCCTTGCATGATTCTCTTTCCTCTTGACTGCGTTTAATATTGTTATTAAAGATCTATTTTGAGTTTCTTAAATATCATTAACACCAAGCTGAGCAATTCTACTTTTGTATAATTCCAAGTAGAACTGTTCTGGGGCTTTAAGATATCTATTCGGTTTGGTGTATTTGTCCCATCATCTAAAATTATTTTCTTTATTGTCTTTTTGGTGTAATTTTTCTCAAAGATTTAAAAAGTATTTCGTGCGTTTTTCCCCCAACTCATTCTATCGAGCTTTGGATCTTAATGTAACACCTTCTATGTATTTGGTCCGAGATTCCTTTAGTTCTGTTTTCTTTTCTTCTAACTTTCCAGAGCTTCCCCTTCTTTGTAGTCCGACAATCCCTGTGAATTTCTAATATTTCCTGTTTAATTTTCTTTAATGTATCTCGTGTCTCTTTTGTTTCCCTATTAGAATAATCTATAGTTTCGAATCTTACTTTCATTTTCAAAATTTCAAGGAACATTTGATCATTACAGGAAAGAGAAACATGAAGAGACTCTTCTTTATTTCCCCCTACGTAATATTCATTTACAGTGTCAACTATACACATTCTTGACCAAGTCAATAGATTACCACTAAAGTTTATTCAGAACTTTAATTATTCAGAACTTAATCATTAAGACATGTGTTAGAAATTCTAGGATTTTTTAGGATTTATTCACGATACCGTAAGTTCTTTTTAGATTTTTTACTTTGTATTCTAGAGAAATATATTATTTGTTGAATTTTAAAAAACTTGTTGATTCTCACTCTTTTCTATTACTTATTTTTAGACCATAGAGTCGTAATATTAGATATAACCAAACAATATAGAGACAGTAAAAATGAAACCGTATTAAACTATATAAATAACTAGACAATGTAGAGACAAGTAACATGAAAGAAGATTCATCTTTAGAAATAACGAGACAAATATAGATCCAGACAACAGTAAGCAGGGCCATACAATACAAATAGCCCGACAATACTGAGGCAGGCAACATGAAACAGGGTCAAACAATACAAATAACCAGACAATATGGAGGCAAGCAACATGAAACAGGATTCAGCTATAGACACAACTAGATAAAGATAGAAGCAACATGACAACATAAAGACAATGTTAGAAAGAAGTAAGTGGGTGAAAGGTATCTCTTCAAACAGAAAAACGTTGGTAACTCTCGCAAAACTTTAGCAGCAGTCAACATCTGGGCATTCAAGATTAAGCATAATGAAAGCTTTTTGCTCAAATGCTTGAAAATTTGAACTTAATGTTTTACGGGATTCAAGAAGTTTGAAAATCCATTAAACACAGAACGTCCGTTAAAAGCATAGTCAGTAGTAGATTTTCATTTTTCATGACTCGACAAATGCTGTACACTTCTTATGATAACAAATAGTTGCAGAAATAATATTGATTCTCAATAAATAAATAGCGAAAATAGATTGCGACACTTGTTTACAAAATATTGTCAATGGTACATGACTAAATAAGTAATTCCAGTCTGGTGTTCCACACTAATGACGAATAGTTTTCTACGCCTATTGATGTGATAATGCTTGTTACAAACGCTTCACAAAATCTGAATAACTAAGGTATTAATAACACTGGTCTACAATATTTTAGAAGTCGTCTACGTCAGAGATAAAATGTGCTATTTATTATGAATTTTGATGTGCTTAATTCAAATATGACAATTAAAACAACTAATTGGCTTCTGTTGCCAAGATATTTAAGTTTTTAGATCCTACGTCTATGTATATTGTGTAGATGGTAAAGTTTTAATCATAAATTGTAAACCTAAGTCTTTTCAAGTGTTTATGAATGCTTTAGATGATAACATTTCACCTGTCCTGTTTATGTAACACTTTAAAAACATCAAAAGGGTTATAGAAATAAAATTTATTATGAAGCAAAAGGCAAAATTTATTATGTATATATAAGTACATAGTTTAGTCCTTATTCATTGTCTACTCGGCGCTTCTTGGCTTGTCTCTTGTATTCGTTAATTGGAGCATCTCTTGTCACTGTCCAGCAACAGTCTGCAAGCACTGATATGCTCCATTTGCCCTGATAGCGTTCTCCATTGTTGCAATGTCCTGGTGTAATCGCCCGCAGTGCTCGTCTCTCACTGCTTCTCAGTTCGGTGGAAAAAATCTAGATGAGAGTGCTAAAAAACGTATCTTTAGTGACATGTTGCAACCAAGGCTTTTGTAGGCCTTGAGGAGGTTTTCCACCAACTCCCTGTAGTTGCCTGCCTTGTTGTTTCCGAGAAGATTTGTTGCCACTAACTGGAAGGCTATCCATGCCGTCTTTTCCTTGCCACGCAGTGCACGGTCAAATGCATCATCTCGAAGAAATTCACGAATCTGAGGAGCAACAAAGACACCTTCCTTTATCTTAGCTTCACTTAACCTTGGAAATTTTTCAAGGAGGTACTTGAAAGCTGCTTGTGTTTTGTCCATGGCCTTGACAAAGTTCTTCATCAGACCTAGATTGATGTACAAGAGTGGTAACAATCTTCCTTGGTGGATGCTGAAGACATTTTCTCCCAGGCTCCAGTGACTGTCGGAGGGCCAATCTCTCTTGATGTAGTGGGAATCTCTCGCATGACTATCCCATTCACAGAGAAAACAGCAGTTCTTTGTGTATCCATTCAGCAGACCAAGCAAGACAGCAAGAGTCTTCAAATCGCCACAAAGTTGTCACTGATGTTGGTCATAGATTATGCACCTCAAAACTTGTTTCATGTTTTCATAGATTTCCTTCATATGGACTTCATGACCAACTGGAATTGATGGCAAAACATTGCCATTATGCAGCAAAACAAATTTAAGACTCGTCTTCGATGAATCAATGAACAGCCTCCACCCATCCGGATCATGAACAATGTTGATGGTTGCCATCACACCATCGATGTTGCTGCAGAAGAATGGGACAAGATCCTTTTGACCGTCACGGAATACGGAAACCCTAACATCACCTGCCAGGAGATTCCACTTCTGTAGTCTGGAGCTCAACACCTCTGCCTTTCTCTTGGATAGTTCAAAATCCCTGACAAGGACATTCAGTTCGCCGTGTGTTATGAGGTTTGGTTCAGAGGGGGAGGATGGGAGAAAATATGGGTCATGTGACACTGATGGTTCAGGACTAGAAGTTTCATCCTCTTCCTCTTCCTTTTCCTCGTCTGACTCAAGTGAGAATGATTCTTGTGTATCAGGAACCGGCAGTCCTCTCCGTGGGGTACTGGGCATATAGTTGATGGAATGTTTGAATAATGCAGACTCCACTTTTTCTTCTTTGACACACCTTTCTCAACTGGAGGCATCATGCAGAAGTAACAATTGCTGATATGATCTGTTGGCTCTCTCCAAATCAATAACACTGCAAAAGGCATAGATTTTTATTTCCTGTTCAACCACTGGTGAAGATTTGTTGCACAAGTGTTGCAGCATATGTGTGGGGCCCACCTCTTATTCTGATCTCCAATTTTGCAGCCAAAATAAAGGTGATAGGACTTCTTAACCATAGTGGTTATACAGCGCTTTTGTGATGCAAAAGTCACTTCACCACAGACATAGCAGACGTTATCTGTATTGTTCACACACGTACAAGGCATCTCTGCTCACTTTGGCTAAACAGAAATGTGTCCCTTTGCAAAATCAAATACTGACAAATAAGAATGCACAACACTGTGTGATTTCTAAAGCTGATAAGGGGCAGTTTGTTCAGCAGAGTGATGTAAGCTTAATTATGATTGCATTATCCATGACTTACAGGAATAACATGATGTAATTCATATCATGTATGACGCAATACCTACTTCAGATTGCATCATTAATTGTTTTGCTTAAAACGCAAGTACTGTCCAAAGCCAGTGATAGATTTATTCATAGATTCAGTCAAAGATGTATTTTTCTCATTTCTGGTTTAAATTGAGATCCCTTCCCTTTATAACTCACTTATCCTCCGCCATTCCCAAGTCAAGGGTAGTATATACTGACCCAGTATCATATCTTTCAAACTAGAGTCAATCAACAATTTTAGGCATCTTTTTCGTTCTCACTGACCCAGAATTAGTAAAGTTTGACAACATTTATTTCGGAGGCATTTTGGCTGTAGACCAGTGTAACAATTGCTAGTTATTAGAATGCAGTTGCTTTTATTGTTCAAAGTGCGCTGCATCGCAATCACTGAGCTGATGAACTGATTGGCAAGGGCAGCAAGGTAGTGCAAAACGAATACAAAAGACAACCATGCTAAGTTAGATACTATACTCTGTCACATCTATGAGATTATGAACTATAGCGTAAAGTAAGACCAAGTTGCAAGGTTGTTTTACAATTATATTGTAAAAATGTATGTAAGATTAGCTTCCAAATCTATTAAACGATACAGTATGACAGTCAACATATAAACGGCTACACAGAGTATGGATGGATGGATGGTGGATGTATGCATGGATGGATGGATGGATGTATTTCAAGTTCTAAAATTAAGCTAAAGATCTGGGGAAAACAAGAACAAACCTACGAACCTGACGTATATTTAAGTATTGCAACTTAAAATGACTTCTCCCAATTTAATCTGATAAAAGACCTTATAATAAAAAACAAATTGTCCAGTACCCCAGTACAGATATATTTATGACTTGAACAGGTGATATGTATCATTAAAGTTAATCTTCTAATGACAAAATATTTCGACATCACTATAATAATGTCCTTGGAATTATGCATTGCTAACTTATATATTCATATATTGAAAAGTATATACTGTTTGACCTTTAGTGAAACTAGTATAACCTGACTGAATATACTTCAATGGGCTAGTGTTGCATAGTTCAATACTATTCACGCATGCTATTAATTTGCCATATAAATGCCGGTAGCCTGTCACATTGGCTATTGCGTCATGCGGTTATTAATAAGAAAAATAATGTCTGGTCATAAAGAAGTCACGTTAATGTTAATTACCCTGTAATTTCCATTTGTAAATGTCACATTATCATTGATAGAATCATTTGACAAAGTAAACGTCCGCATTTCAACCCTCTCCTCTGTGTAGTCCTGAACGTCGAAATTTCCCTGGAACTCGAAGTATTGGATCTGACCCTGACCCACAAATAAAATGGGAGATGTGGTTTGATGCTGGAATATCTGCGGAAAAGTAATCTATGTATTACATAATAATTGAATACAAAGTACACAAAAAGATGGATATCCAAACTCTCCCTATATAAATGTGGCATACTTTGTGCTTTGCATTACATAGGAAAATATATATTGGCAGGGATTTCATTTCCTGCAGAACAATGAAACTGTTTACTGCGCCATTTTATATGTTGCAGTTTTCATAAAGAAGGTATCGAGATCCTGAAATTATTTTTAAAAAGTATTAAACTATTACAAAAATTTACAAAGTTTTACCTCTCTCTCTCTCTCTCTCTCTCTCTCTCTCTCTCTCTCTCTCTCTCTCTCTCTCTCTCTCTCTCTCTCAGCTTTCTCAAATTGTAATTGTTTATCTTTCTCCCTTTCCTGTATCTCTCTCCTCTTTTTCTAATTGTAATTGCATTAGCCTATCTGCATTTTCTTTCTCAAATTGTATTTGTCTTTCTTTCTCTTTTTCTTCAAACTGCCTTTGCATTTCTTCCCTTCTTTCTTTAAATTTTAACTGCATTACTTCCATTTCTTTTTCCCTTTGTATCTTTTCTATTTGAAACTGAACCTGTCTTATCTCTAATTCCAACTTTTTTTTAGCTCGACTTCCATTTTCAAAATATACAAACACTCCTGGGTAAAATTCAGACCAAATTCTCTACTTTTGATGACATTGAGAATAAAAGCCTTTTGTTTTCACTAAAGATTTCAAACAAAATGTAAAATAGCAATTGGGATTTAAACACTAGGGGAATTTAAATTTCAAAAAACAATTTTCTGAAATATTTTAGCCAAAATTCATATATTCCAAGGACGATCAACCCAGTTTTCTCTTGTTACGTGTAGGCCCGTACAAAACTAACAAGAGAAAAGAGTGAAGCCAAAAAGCTTTGTAAATTTTAACAAAACAATTTAATTCCCTAGGAAACAATGTAAAAATTGGAAATAGGACTTACGGTTTGTGAATATAATCCAAAATTTAATCCTAAGATTGAAAAATACAAGTCCTATCACTAAACAGTTCTAATAAAATCCGGGTTCGAATCTCGATGAAATTCCAATATGGAGGCAATGACGTCAGATGAGACCATTGTACTGGTGGTAACATATCCTCGATTGAACCACAGTTTATGTATCCGTATAACTAGAGAATACATTTCCACTGCATTTCTTCTCCCAGAATTTTTTTTATAAAAAAGTACACTTGTTTTGTTTTCTAGAATAAATTATTAAATTCCAAAAAACAAATGAAAATCAAACTGGCTACAACAATTAGAAACATCTTGTTTTCTCAAGGTGTTAAGAAGGACTCTGACCCGATCTAGTAGAAAATAGCTGTTTTAAGCCTCGATTTTAAATCACATGGTACTCCACGTGACAGGCTACGTGATTTACTAATTTGAACATAGCAATAAAATAAAATGCCGTTTATCACGTATGCAAGAATAGCCTTATCTAAGAACCAAATTCTCTGAAGATATATAAAAAAGAAAGGCTGTTTACAATCCAGCTAACACGCGGTCCGAAATGACCTTGGAAATAGCCAATCGTTATAACTCGCTGTTTACAAAAACTGTGTACCAGAGTGAGCTAAAAATAATGCTTCTGTAATGGGTTTTACATTCTAAATAAACAGAATTTACTTGAAAAATATCGAATCCCGTGAAAATAATCATTACAATAAAATGTAATGAAACAAAAATAAAACAAAAGAAAAAGAATTTAAAAACTAACACACAAGCAATTTAATTACATATACGTAACACACAACAGTCACAAGTACCAGAATTCATATGTCAGAAACGTAGTGGTGAGGTGCAAAATCACGTGGCCATTATCCCACTACCTACTCACCAGGTAAAGACGCTTAAGAACTGCAGACAAATCTGATTCTTGGAATCGTAATGGATTTACAAAA